>JAODPA010042813.1:0-11907 GCA_025585075.1 Nepenthes mirabilis | reverse complement strand
CCTACTTCCCTCTTCCCTGCATCAAATTTGGTATCAAAGATTAAACCTCTATTTTTCTATACTGTCTTCTCATGCAACTAATACCATTAGCATCATCGCCAACTCCTCTGGTCCACAGCCTTCAGCTCTTTTACACACTCCAGCAGCACGGCTGCCCACCTCCACACCTCAACAAGCAGTTTAGCTCTTCTTCTGGCAAGCAAAATCTCATCCATTTCTTCCTTATATTTATCTTGGCAAAAAAAAAGTGGTTTTTTTTTTTAAATAAAAAAGAGAACTGTCACTATCAAAAAAAATTTGTAGCAGTCTCTTCCCCAAAAACAAAAAAGAGAGAATTGTCTCTGTCAAAAAAAAAAAGGAGTGAGAGAGAGAGAACCGTCTCTTCTAGCTATAACATGGAGCTTTGGAAATCTGCCACGATTCTAAAATGCCTCCTTTCTTCATTCTCTGTGAAAACAAAATCCTACTCTTCTCTATCGTGCTGCCAGCCTTGGTGAGCAGAATTTTCCTTTTGAATTCTGCCTCGTAGCCAAACTGGTCTCTCCTGCTGTGCTTCGATTTCCCTCTATCTTTCTTTTCAAAACAGCCAGCTTGCTGCCTTTTGCTATGCTGCCAAAAAAAATCTCTTCCCTTGCGTTAACAAGGGCATCCTTTTAAATAATAGTTAAGGTCCCCCTCTTTTGCCCTAATTTTCAGCACTTCCTTGTTCATTGGGTTCGTCAACCAAAATCTGATAATATTTGGATTTCTAGAAAGCCACTTTAATAATTAGACCAAAATATTTTGGAATTTTATCAGAGCCAGCAGGATTACTCATCCCCAAACCCAAGTCCTTTTCCTTCTCATAACATTGGTGGCTAAGTCAGACTTCAGCCCCCACTCACACATGTCTACAGCCATCAGCAAAGAATTACACAGCCATTGAACATGTGGTTAGGGGATAGGCAATAAGATTTTTCACTCGACAAAGTCAAGTCCAAGAGATCCAGGGAGAATTAATGCGGACATCATAAACATTTCAAATTAGAAAAGATTTGACATTATAATTTGATTTTATTTGAAAAATTTTATTTTATTTGATTTTAAGAAATTTTATTTGATGAGATTTCATTTTATTTTATTTTAGAAAATTATGTCATATTATTTCCTAATATAACTTATGGGTACGCCCATAGTGAGCTGACCCAATAAGGAGGAACGGCCCAAATCCACAAAGGCCCATATGTGCCAGGACGGTTAACGCCAGCCGTTGACCGGAAGAAAGGCCAATGAGACCGGCCAAGCTTGACATTAGGACGGACAACTAGCTCACAAAGACGGTGAACGTTTCTGTTGACCAGAAGTGCCACAGCAGGCTGGCCTAAGAGCCACCCTCACGTGGGCCAAGTTCAGTTTGGCCCACACTTCCGTTTTTGACCAGCAACAGTCTTCTTCCCTGATTTCGCGCTCTCCCAGAAGGTAATCTCCATTGTAGCAGTCACCATCAGATTGAGCGCACATCCCGTAAGGAAAGCGCCAGATTTCCCTTCCTATCTGCAGTAAACCTTAACGGTTACAAAATGCAGACGGAAGGCAACCCGTCAAAGAGCCGTTACCGCCATTAAAACTCTACGCCAGGAACAGAAGCAATTCCAACAGAGTGTGGAAATCAAGCCTTCCTACCCAAGGAAGGCCGCCTAGCATCTCAGTTATAAAAGCCCATGGAATTCTCACTCTAATGCACGTATTTGATCTCAAACAAAAACGCTCTTAATACTTGCATACAGCCGCTTTCATCATCAAGCTCTCTCTCTACTGCAAAGCTCTCATGCTTTCAGTGAACAATTCACTCTTTATGACTACGTTTCCAACGAACACGGTGCTAAGGGCCAGCACTCCTCACGAGGCCGCAAAAACCTCTTTCGACAAGAGCAGCCCACCGTCCCAAACACTTTTCTAGCATTCTCATTGTATTCATTTCCTTTACCTTCTAAATTCAAAGACTGTTTACTGACTTGAGTGTCGGAGTATTTTCGATGGGATAACCTCCCGCCATCACCTGACCTCTCGTTTGTTGTAGTGGTGTGCAGGATCCAGACTCAATAGGCGGAGCCGAATTCAAACGATCAACTCGACCCGAACCTATTCGAAACTTGAATCCATGACGCATCATTGGCTCCGTCTGTGAGAACGTTTACAAAAAACCAACCACTTTTTTCCAACACCTTTCTCAGCTTCACCATCTGGATCAGCAGCATCAATCAGAATGATGAACACAATAGCACAAGCTAGTGAGCCCGCTAGAGATATGATCTCACCCGACCAGGACCACGTTGCGGGTGACGTGGTCAACGGGATGGTTAACAGGGTGCCCGCACCCTTCTTTCAGAATCTGGTTCAACACATGCAAAATACGAACAAAATGCTCCAGTTGCTCTACTCCCACTAGGAGCACGCACAGCAGCAAGCTCCGCCAGCAGCAATCCCTACACCGGCCACCAAGAGAGGTGGTCAGAAAAAGAAGAGGTCGGCCAAGAGATCCAGAAGGCCGGCCAACATTCAGACACCGGAGTCCTCATAGGCCCGAAGCCGTCCAAGGCCTGAGGAACGATCGAGCAGCATGACTACAAAAGAAAGTCCAGAACGAAGGAACTCCCGATACTCTCGGGTGGAAACTAGGACCCAGGCTCAGGAGGGAGCCTCCCAGGTCGTCAGATCTACCGGTAGCAGTGGCCACCCGGCTATACGCCACCCCAGAGAAAGAACGAAGTTGAGAACATGCCTCAACTCCAAGAGATCAAGCAACGCCGCTCAAGCAGATCTGAGATTGGAGAAAATCTGGAACCGTGTCTTCAAGGACAAGGAACACACTATAGGTCTTGACCGATCTCCATTCACGGCGGAAATCTTGAACCGTCCTATGCCAGCGAAGTTCAAGATACCACCCCTTGACTCATACGATTGGAGCGCTGATCCTATGGATCACCTCGATCATTTTCGCACCCATCTAAGTATACAAGAGTTGGAGGACACAGTAAAGTGCTGCTGCTTCTTGCTCACATTGAAGGGAAACGCTCGTATCTGGTTCCATCACCTCTCCTCAGATTCAATCCGAAGCTTCAGGGAGCTAACTGATTTCTTCTTGACGCAATACGCCTCCAACCGCCAAGAAAAGAAGCAACCTTGGCACCTATCCCACATCAAGTAGAAGCACAGAGAGAATCCACGGAAATTCCTAGATCGCTTCGTGGTAGAGGCTAAACGGATCCCCGGACTCACAGAGGAGATAAAGCTTCCGCGCTGGCATGCGGAGATTTCTTTATGCACCTGGCACACAAGAATTTGCAGACCTTTCGGGAAGAGGAATCGATCACCAGGACCTACGCAGCGGCGGAGGAGGCTAACGAGACTAAGCATCCCAAAGGGCTGAACAGCCTCGCTCTTTCCCAGCTGAGGGAAAAAAAAGTACAACGGCAGCTACCACTCTCGCAGAAAACACCACAGGACCGGACCACCAGAGCGAAAGGACTATAGGCTGATCAACCCGACGCTCCTGACCGACACATGTTCGAACGTCCTCATACAAATTCGTTGGGAGAAGTCCCTTAAGTGGTCAAAACCACTTAAAAAAGTGAAGGGAGGAAACCCAGTCAAGTGCCGTGATTTCCATCGATCTTCCAGATACTCCACAAATGATTGCAAGACTCTTCAGCAAGAAATAGAGGAACTGATCCAAAGAGGCAACCTCACCAAGTTTGTCAAGAACAGTAGCCAGAGCTCTGGCACTGCCGGCAGAGAAGGACCAGAGCCTTCCCCTCCATAAAATCGGGTCGCAGTAAGAGTAGTCAACATAATCATGACTCGGCTAGCCAAAACTCAGGCGGACCGCAACGAGCAGCAGACTGGAAGGAAGAAACAGCGCACTGAAGAAAATGTCATTAACTTTAGCAACAATGACTTGGAGCATGTAATCCCCCTCCATGCAGATCCCTTTGTTGTATCCGCGCTCGTTTCAGACGGCATCGACTACCAACTGAAACAAGTATTTATTGATAATGAAAGTTTACGCGATTTTCTTTATCTTGAAGCATTCTTTAAACTTCATTTAAAAAAGAGCCAGTTAAAACGTACCGAAGGCTAGCTCTACGGTCTTGACAACGACCCAGTGCCCGTCCAATGGACGATCCAATTGGAGGTCACCCTGGACACATACACAAGAATGGCGAGTCATACACTCACCTTCTTAGTGGTTGACCTACCTTTCGTCTATAGCGCTATACTAGGCCGCCCAAGCCTAACGGCGTTTAAAGCTGTTACTTCTATACCGCATCTCAAGATGAAATTTCCAACAATATACAGTGTGAGCGAAATGCTGGGTGACCAAGTCATTGGGCGGACATGTCACATGTCATAGATCACTCAAAATGGCAGCACCAAATCAGTAGAAAAACTCGACAATCAAGACGAAACAACTCTACAGCAAGCACAGTTTGGTAAGGCAACTGATCTAATCCCACTAAATCCGGAGGACCTGAAAAGGTGCGTATAAATCGGCAGCACACTCATTGGGACACTGCACGACGAACTAATTACGTTCTTACGGCAGAACGCTGACATTTTCGTGTGGACTCCCGCTGACATATCAAGTATTTCTGCCGAATTAATGGTCCACAAGTTAGGCCTCGATCCCGACCACAAGGCTGTCAAATAGAAGCGGAGAAATCACTCCTTGGAGAAATTGACCGCCATCCGTGAAAAGGTAAAGAAGCTGTGGGACGCCGACTTTATCAGAAAAGTCCAATACCCGGACTAACTCTCCAACGTCGTCTTAGTAAAGAAAAGAACGGGAAATGACGAATGTGCGTCGACTTTACCGACATTAACAAAGCCTACCCAAAAGACAGCTTCCCTTTACCCATGATCGACCTGTTAGTGGACTCCACGTTCAAGCACGATCTGCTAAGCTTCATGACGCGTATTCGTACTACAACCAGATCTGGATGAGCCCTGAGGACGAAGAGCACACCTCGTTCATAACGGACTAAGGAACTTATTGCTATAAGGTCATACCTTTTGGTCTAAAGAACGTGAGTGCCACTTACCAGTGGCTCGTAAACAAGATGTTTGAGAAGCAAATCGGCCGCAATATAGAGGTGTACGTTGACGACATGCTCATCAAGAGCGGGACCACCCACGACCATATTCGCGATCTGGCTAAGTCTTTCGAGGTATTTCGAGCGCACCAAATGAAGCTTAATCCTTCTGAGTGCGTTCTTGGGTTTCCTCAGGGAAATTCTTGGCTTTCATCGTCTTTCAATGAGGGATCGAGGCCCTCACAGACATAGCTCCACCACGGAGTGTCAAAAATGTCCAGCGGCTAACCGGACGACTGGCGGCCTTGTCCTACTTCTTAGCTAAGTCGGGGGACAAGTACCAATCTTTCTTTAATGCTCTAAAGGGACAAAAGCCAACGGATTCCACTGGACAGCAAAATGCCAGGCAAAATTCGACGAATTGAAGCAGTACCTGGCTAGTCCACGGTTGCTTACGTCGTCTAAGAACGGAGAAGATCTATACCACTACCTGGCGGTATTAGATGTGGCCCCTAGCTCCATCCTCTTGTACCAAGAATCCAATTCTCAGCGGCCGGTCTACTATGTGAGCAAGACGTTGACCGGCCCACAGATGCGCTACCCACGCGAAGAAAAGTTAGCCTTTGCACTTGTCTTCTCCGGCCGAAAACTGAGACCTTATTTCCAGGCTGATCGCGTGATTATCCTAACCGAGCAGCCCTTGAAGAGTATTTTATAGAAAATCGACGTTTCTAGACGGCTGGTAAAGTGGGCTATCAAATTGGGAGAGTTCGACATCCAATTCCGACCTAGACCAGCCATTAAGGGGCAGGCTCTAGCCGACTTCATCGTCGAGATCAGGACACCAATTCTCGAAGAACAACCCACTGACGACACAAGACAGCATGAGGAAGAGCCGGAATGAGTCTTCAACGTGGACGGATCATCTACGAACTCAGGTAGCAGTGCCGGAGTGGTCTAAAGGCCCCCAGATGGGTTTGAGGGGAATACTTACTCAGACTCGACTTCCGAGCCTCCAACAACGTTGCCCAATAAGAAACCTTGTTAGCCAGGTTAAGACTTGCCAAAGAGTGCTCAGCTAAACGACTGACTGTCTACAGTGACTCTGAGCTGGTCGTCAACCAAGTTAACGGGAATTTCAAGGCAAGCAACCCACACCTAGCCAAATACTTGGCCAAGGTGAAGGAAGCCGCCTGAAGATTTAATAGGCTAACCCTGGTCAACATTCATAGAACTGAGAACTGGAAAGCCGACCAACTCGTTAGAGCGACGGCGGCCGAAAACCCAAAGCAGTACTAGAGGGACATGCGGGAAAAAGCGCCTCCAACATAGAGGAACAGGGAGCAATGCAGATCTCTAGAATCGAAAATTGGATGACACCATCCCAAAGATACCTGACGAATGGAGCACTCCCAAAAGATGTGGATGAAACCAAGCGGATCAAGAAGACGGTCGGCTTGTACACCGTGGTCGATGGACAGGTATGTCCCCGTGGTTATTCGACTCCGTACTTCCGGTGCCTCGCTCCAGAGGAGGCAAACTACGCTGTAGGCAAAGTCTGCCTTGGGATTTGCGCATCGCACATCGGCGGCAAGAACTTAGCATTCAAAATCATACGTCAAGGTTACTACTGGCTGACAATAAAGAAGGATGCGCTCAAGTTCGTAAAGAGGTGTGAGAACTACCAGCTTTAGGGCAATCCTCACCACCAGCTGCCTACTAAGCTGAAATTCTTCCAGGCTCCTTGGCCCTTCACGAAATTGGGGCTTGACATTCTCGGCCCATTTCCCATTGCAACGGAGCAAAGAAAATTTATCATAGCAAGTATCAACTACTTCACCAAGTAGGTTAAAGTCATCCCGTTGGCCAAATTCACGGAGCACAACGCTCTTGAATTCGTTCACCAGAATATAGTCAACAGATTTGACATTCCCGAGGTCATCGTGAGTTACAACGGAACCCAATTCTCGGAGAAGCATTTCACCAAGTATTGTACCAGCCTAGGCGTCAGACTGGTCCACACATCGGTGGCGTACCCTCAAGCGAATGGACAGGTGGAGGTTACGAACCGCACGCTATTCCACGGCCTTAATACCAAGCTGAAGGAAGTAGGAGGCTCCTGGGTGGACGAGCTACCCTCCATCCTCTGGTCTTACCAAACTACTCCAAATGAGCCAACTCGTAAGACGCCCTTCCATCTCCGCTACGAGACTGAAATAGTAATCCCGGTTGAGATCAGGCTTCCACGTCTTAGGGTCGAAGGATTCGACTCGCAAAATATCTTCCAGAAAATTCAGGAACACCTAAACTTGCTAGACGAAGCTCGCAACGCTGCTAGGATGCAGACTGTGGCCTACCAACAACGAATCGCCCACTATTACAACAAGAAGGTAAAAGTGCGACAGTTTAACGTTGGAGACCTGGTCTTGCGGAGTATCGAGGCCACGGGCAAGATTGCCAACTGGAATAAACTTTTTCCAAATTGGGAAGGGCCTTTCCTAGTCTCCGCCGTCCTACAGGAAGTAGCATACAAACTTCGGACCGAGGACAGCAAGTTGGTTCCACTGACGTAGAACGCGATCCGCCTCAAACGCTACTTCCAATAAAGGTCTAGGTAGGTCATCCATGTGTATACTTGGAATCGTATGTACATGCTATTCCCAATCAATAAAAGAAGTATTTTCCCATGTGTATTGTATTATTTTTTATTTCTTTTCATGTTCTATATGTGTGTGTGTGCGTGCATATTTGTATGTTTTCTTTGTATATTGTAGGACTAAATGACCTAGGCTACCTCTAAGTCAGGCGAGTTTTCACCCGCTTGTAACTAAACCTTAGTTATCCACGCGGTTCATGAGCGGTCGTATTTAAACCCCCGTCATCTAGGCAGCCCATGAGCGATAGTATTTAAACCCTGGTCATTTAAGCAGTCCATGAGCGATAGTATTTAAACCCTGGTAATCTAGGCGGCGTATAAGTGGTCATATTTAAACCCCGATCATCCGGGTGGCCCATGAGCGGTCGTATTTAAATCCTGGTCACCGGGGCAGCCCATAAATAGTCGTATCCAAACCTTGGTCATCCAAGTGGCCCGTTCGCAGTCAAAATCTTAGGGGGCTCAAGTAGAACACGTGACGACCTCCTTTATAAGGAAATAACGTAATCAGTCAACAACGGTCGACAGGAGTAGGGCATTCCGTCCCAAAAATTGGCCGCCAAGGTCCTCACTTGGGAGCGCCACCAAGCCTTACTCACGCACAAGTATCAAACAAGCTTGGCACGACATCAACATCAGCCTTGATGTCTCCCCAAGGGCTCAAGTCCTTCAGAAAGCGCCAATAACGCCTTAAACTAGGTGGATGACCAACTTACAAGTGATACACCAAGTTTAGCCGGCCAATACAACAACAGTGATAATGGCAAATACATGCAACATCAATAAGGCAGTTGTTTTATCACTTACAACATATTTACATCAATACACCAAAGAAAGTGAGGAGTACAAAAAACTATGGAGGACCAGAGCTCCCAGGAGGCGGTGGAGGCTCTTGACCACTCCAAGGCTACCACAAAAGGCTCTCACGATGTTGGACAGACCGGTTCACTAGGTCAAGGTACTTAACTAGAAAATTGGGGTCCACCAGCCGAGCAATGCACTGGCTAATGTTGACCCCCTCCCATAACCGTGAGAACAGCACGTTTGAGACCTCGTGGGGACAAATGCGAGTAGTCAACTCGTTCTCCAATGTAGCCATTTGCCACGCGAGCTGATCAATGCGCCGCGTAGCCTGGCTAACCTCCTCTATCAAGCGGATGTTCTCCTCTTTCAGCTTATTGTTTTTCTCCACCAGACTAGTCACCACAGCCTCTCTCAAATTGACGTTCTACTCTTTCAACCTAACTTTCTCCGCTTCCAGGCTGGCCAACACAGACTATAGAGTGACTGCGTCCTCCTGGTGCTCCGCCTTAGCAACTCCAATTCCTCATCGAACCAGACGATCTCCTTGTCTCGGTCGAAGATCACCAGGTCTTGCTAGCCCTGGGCCTTAGTAACGGCACCGGAAACTTTATCCGCCTGCAAAAACGCTAGGAGTTAGCAACGGAGGCAAAAATGAGAAGGAGAGTTGTGAATGTTTACCTGCCAGACTCTGCGCACAAGCCTTGCTAACTTGCTGCGGTCTCTAGGTCCAGGCAGCAGAGGACTGGAAACTGTGAACTCCTGAGTAGACCTAGAAGTAGCCTCCGCCACAAACTCCTCCAACTCCGCCATGAGGTCCGCTGCCCCAGCAAGCTCTCTGGCGGCAGACTCCTCCGACCTCCCCAGAACCAAGCCCCCCACCTCTGCAGGCTCTCTACCGGCAGACTCCTCCAGCTTCTCCGTAGTGAAGCCCACCACCTCAGCAGGCTCTCCGGCGGTGGGCACCCCAAGCACCTCACAAGGCTCACCGGCAATAGGCTCCTCAGATAGTGTAACAATTGGCGCAACAAGAGGCTCTGCAGGCACCTCCAGGAGCTCTCCGGCAAGCGCCTCTGCCGGCAACTCAGCGACCCTCTCCACGGAGGGCTTCGCAGGTGACTCTGAGGGCACCAAAGGCTCCGGTCGTGGTAGGGCCAAAACGACGCTGCTAGTGGCGGAACGCAGCCTGGCCCTATAAGCCTCAACAGCAGACTTGACAACGCCAACGCCAGAGCTATCTCCTACTCCGGTAAATTGACCAGCCAGAACATTCCCTGGCTAAGTAGAGGAGGAAGAAGAAGGCATCACCACCGCCACCGTCGCCACCCTTTTCTGTCCTGGACTTGTGAGAGATTCCACGCTGGATGGCAGCCCAGCAGACCCAATCACAATGGTGCCCGCATTCCTCTTTCAGGAAGGCATCTTCATCCTCTGCTTCGGCGAGGGCAGACCCCATTTCGCCTTCCTGGCCTCAGTACGAGAGACCAGATCAACTCTCCGAAAGTCGTAAAGATGGCCCTCCACCAAATCAAACAGCGACTCCAGGGACTCCGTCTCCTCATAAGCAGGAGTCCCAGTATAAATGTCGGGCACCTTGCCCCACTCCCTAGCTAACGGCCAGGACTCATCCACATAAATAAAGAAGAACCGGTTCTTCCAGTTCTTCAAGAAGTTGTATATGGCGATGCTGATCTGGAGACCGTCACATGACGCCAGGGAGATCCACTCCCCTCCCTGGTTGAACTGGAACAGGACCGTCACTATCTCCACCGTCAGCCGCTTCGTATGCTGACGAAGAAAAATGTAAAACGTGCACAAGTACCGCACAGCGTAAGCGTGGAACTATGCGATAAAGACTCTAAGGGCGGTCAGAATCTCCGATAACTCATCGGGGATGGGAAGGCGCAGTCGACTCCTCAAATGGGCCTCATAAATGGGGACACAGCCTTCGGGCGAAGAGCACGCCCTATCCTCCTTGCCAAAAACTCGAAAGACGATCGCCTTGGGGATGTCGTACTCCACGTACAACTCCTTCACGTCAATCTCTATGATGATCGAAGCTATCCGAGCAACGGAAGCCATGGATATGGAAGCAAAGGGAGTTACAAGACACTTAGAATGTGTCACGAACCCGGACCAAACAGGTCAATTTAAATAATTAATTATATTTTCTAAAATTTAAAATTCTAAATAATTTTAAACAAATAATCCTAAGTCCCAAAATTCGGGTGTGACAAACCAAATAAATAGAACCCAACACAAATTAAAATCCACACAGAACCTCATTGGACAACCGTCTGACCAGAAATAATACGACCTACTCATAGTCATCGTACAGGAGGTAACAATTCCAACCAAAATCACGAATCAAACATAATAAAATATTCCACAGATTCCAAAATATTACCATGGGCCTATACCCGGCCAATTTTCATAATACAATCATATCAATTTTTAATTTTTAACCATAACAGACTAATACTCATCAAATCGGATGAATTGCTGACGGATCACATCCTAACTCCTGCAGTGCATCCGAACCTTTTACTCTGAAGGGTCAAAACAGAAAACGGGAGCCAAAAGCCCAACAAGTATCATATTTAGACAAAATAAGTCCAATAAATCAGATCAGAGGTCAATTGATGAAAATCCAATCAAATTTCAAAATGAATTCAAATCGCCGAAAAAATAAATCCAATAGAAATCTAAGATCCAAAATACAAAATTCAATGGTAGTCTCGTACTCAAAATAAATATCAAAAATATATCAGATGCGAAATCAGACAAAAGAGGGGTTTACAAATAGTTGCTTGAACCTCAAACTTTGTAGATCTGAAGAAAGGATGTCCCAAAGTGCCTGAACGGTACCCTTTCTCTCACCTCCATGTGCATTGCCCACGCCTCAACCACACTCTCCTCTGCATGGCTTTCGCACACTACTGCCGCCGCATCAAAACTGCCGGCCGACCTACCGCCGCGCCGACTTGCCACCATCGCCGCATCGGACGGTCACCCCAA
The DNA here is from genome assembly GCA_025585075.1 of Nepenthes mirabilis. Classification (NCBI taxonomy): domain Eukaryota; kingdom Viridiplantae; phylum Streptophyta; class Magnoliopsida; order Caryophyllales; family Nepenthaceae; genus Nepenthes; species Nepenthes mirabilis. The sequence goes on along the minus strand of JAODPA010042813.1, from coordinate 360 downwards.
AGTCACCTCCTGCCGCACATCACCATTGTGGCTTCTCTCCTCGCGTCCAACCCAACAGCTGCTGCAAGCGCAAGCCCCTCTCATCGTGCACAGTTGCCGTCAACACCGAATGCTAGCTCCTCACGACACCTAACGGCCTTCCTGGCGCCAAATCTCCAGCCGAAAGCCCATCGTTGCCTCCTCGCGTCGGGTGCTCTCTCTCCTTGAGCGACCCGTGCCATGTGCGCCGTCGCTGACCACCACCGCACGGCCTCCTTCGTGCGCCGCCGCCTTCGATGACCCACCTCATCTCCTATGCCGCGCGCTGAGAACAGTGGCGCTAAAAACCCTCTCCTCCCCCGTGCTTCTCTCTCCCCGATG
>JAODPA010042802.1:0-11907 GCA_025585075.1 Nepenthes mirabilis | reverse complement strand
TATTTTTTATATTTTATTTTTGATTGGGACGGTAGAAATGGGTCGGACTAGTTTAAATATCCACGAACTTGACGGTAGGTCTAGGAGGCATCCGACTCACGGGCTTAGAGATCGGTCAACGTCTCTATTGACCCAAACAACGTCTCAGTTGGCCACAGTCCAATCTGAACGGCCCATAGCACCATTTCTATGTGTTGAAGATTACCTACCTTAATCAACCAGAATCTTAAATATTATTTAAAATTACAATATCTCTAAGAATGGCAACTCTAAACTCAATAAATCTCTCATAATGGCAACTCTAATATTTATCGTGTACAGCAACATCTCAAGGAAGGAAGAAATTTCCTTCGACTGATCACGGTTGTCTTAATCGGCGCCTGCAATCTTCATACTAGCCCACTAAATTCGTGCAAGGCAATTGGCGACCAACCTTGACCCTTAAGCAAGGTTGAGCACTTGAGACAGACTCCAAGAGTATGCTGTTACTAATGCTCGCATCGACGTCTTCATCTGTGCTAATACTAGCTTCTTGGCGTTTACATTTGCACTCAATCAAGCTTTCAAACTCTACTCCCAAAAACTCTCAAGAGACTACACTTTGTCCCCAGAGTTTTCCGAGAATCCCTTCACGATTCTTGCTTCCTCGACATCAAAGTCGCTCCACGCCGAACACAACCTCCGAGTTAGATTCAAAAGACTCACTCTCTTGCATCATCACTCATATACTTTTATCCTTGCATCTTTTATCTCTCAAGAAAGATTACTGATTTGAGTATCAGAGGACATATCAGAGAGTGAGTTCCGTCAATTTTTTGACTTTTTTTTTTAGTAGTGGTGTGTAGAATCCAGTCCAAAGAGTATAAAAATCAGACTTGCTGCAATTCAACCGAAAGATCAAGTGGCACCTTAATCCATCAGCTACCCATATCCATGATGCATCAATTTTGTACAAATATTATTTTTATATTTATTAAAATTAATTTAATTTTGATATTTTTATCACATATAAATGTGATATAAGGTACTGTAGTGCTTTGTTGGTTTTGCTATCTATGCATTGCAAAACGATGTAAATAACATAAGAAATTATTCCATAATAATCTAAAAGTGTTATGTCACTTTTTAATATTATTATTGTGTCATCGGATCCTGATTTCCGTACAGATAAGGATTCGAATGTAGAGTAACACAAATATAGTTTTTAAGTAGAAGGAAGAGAGAGTGTGTGTGACACGTAAAATTTTTACGTGAAAATCCCGTTTTAAATGAGAAAAAAAATCAAGAGACTTTGAGTTCGGAAAGAATTTCACTATCAGGTGTGAGAGTACAAATGTTAGAGGACAGGATATATGGTGGTTCTTAAGGATCACTCTTATAAACACAAGTATTCTCCCCACAACATGGCATGAATGTCTTTCTTTCTCTCTCTATATGAGTGTAAATGCAAGTGTAAAGAGTTCAAATCCTTTGTTAGGTATACAGTGAATGCTTATATAGTGGTTGAGCCCTCCTGTGTGGAGCAACCACGTGGAGGTGGCGTGTGCAGTGGATCCTGTCACCAACTCTGCAAATCATTTTACTGTATCAGAAAAGTTACGTGCATGTGGGCTAACTCCATGAGACGTCACTTTTGCAAAGATCATTCTTGCTTTGTAAGCCATCATTCTTTGTGAAGATTGTGTGTTGTAGAGAGTGCGCGTGTCTTTGCAAACGTCATCCTTTTGAGCTGGTGTCCATGGTCATCCTAAGCTTCCTTTTCTGCGTTGATACCATCGAAAATTTCTCAGAATCCACGTGCTTGATGAAGGCTTTGGCCCTCATTGAGTCCACGGTCTTTTAGCGCCAAATGTCCTAGTTTTCATCAAGGTTTTTGGTCATTAACTGGTCCTCAGGTTTGTAAAGCCAAGCCAACCTCTCGGACTAGCTTAGCTCCTTAGGCTTTTGGGATGTGGGCCTAAATCCTTGGGCCTCCAGAGCCTATTTAGCCTTTTGAGCCATGGTGGCTTCTTGGGTCTTCTATGGAGTCAGACCCATTTCACGAAAATAAGTTTCTTGATTGGGCATTGGGTATTCACTACCCATCACTAGGCCCCTATGCCAAGAGGTTCGAGAATCTCAACTCTTGGAATGTGTACTGGCCGTGGGAATATCTCAAGCACCATGTGAAGGTATTCTCCACCAGAAATCCGTTCGCGGCCCCTGCTCCTCGTCTGCCGCTTAGTAGTAGCCTAATGTTAGCACACGTTCCTTTTTTCTCGCAAATATCCAAGGATGTTACTGAGAGCAAAATTTCGGGGACATTTTTGAGACCGACAGCCTAACCAGAATGCTCGAGGACTCTCTGAGGTCGCTAGTCTGGTCCAAGTGTCCATGGATCTTCCTTTCTGGTCTGCGGTTGAGTGTTCTCTTTCTCAAGTGCAAACTCTTCAAGTGTCAGCGGACTTTTTATCGAATGGCTTTGTGAGAACTTTTCTGATAAAGTGATTGTAGTCCGATGGCAGAGGAGAAAGTGCCCAGGATCTTAAAGGGAGCAATGGCATGAAAAGACATCCGTGGACTCTCTCCCTAGGTCTGAGGCACTGGCCCGCATCGCCAATTGGCGGATTAAATGCGCATTAATTGCAGCCTTGGGAAGGGAAGGGCTATCATTGTCAGCGACCTGTGGGAAGCCGACACATGGCTGGGTAATTAATGAGGCGCGCTATTTTGAATCCTGTGGCTATTTAAGTTTCTTTTCCTTTCCTTTGTCATTACAGTCAAGCTTTCAAAATTCTAAGTGCCCTTTTTCTCTCTGCAACTCGAAGCTCTTTTCTTCTTCTTCACAGACGTTCTCTTCTTCTTTGTGTCCCCATATTTTTCCATAGCTCTTAGAGTGAAGGATCTTGCTTCTTCTCTTTCTTTAGGGAACCTTGAGGCCATTCGAGCGAAATACAGGATTTCGAACTCAATGGTCAGGGTAGTTCCTGGGGCTGATGAGGGGGCATGCTCGCCTCCTGATGGCTTTATTACTATTTACGAAGTCCACCTTAAAGGTGGTCTTCGATATCCTATAACCCTGGAATTCAAAGAGATGATGAGCAACCTCAAAGTCCCTGTGGCCAGATTTCAACCCAACGCCGTCAGGTATCTGATCTCCCTTTACGTTTTCGCTCGCTGCCACAAGAAGATCTTCGATGTTGTGGCATTGAAGGTTATCTTGATGTTTGTCCATGGGCAGGATTGGATCATGATTACTCCTCGCCCTGAGCTCCTCGCCATTAGCGGTTGAAACCCTAATTCCACAAAGTAGTGGAAGAACAAGTTCTTCTTCCTTGGTGTTCATCCTCAGTGGGCCATTCCTAATGAATGGGGGAATGTGGAGCCTAGTCTGTGCAAGGACATCACGAGTGGTGAGAGGGAGGCGATGAAGGACTTCACGGACTTGCTGTTGTCCAACCTGAGCTCCTTTAACAAAAACAAGAAGAACAGATGGCTGAGGCCCAAGTACTTGGAGAAAGCCAAGTGGGAGCCTCAACCTGAGGACTCTGGCGTTCCTTCTGTTCCTTTGAAGAAGAAGAAGAAGAAGAAGAAGAAGAAGCAAAAAGCTCTGAGGATTGAAGAGTGTCTGAGCGACTAAAGAAAAGTCATCGGACTGAAACTTTGAAGTGTTTGACGGTGATTGTTGAGTACTCCTCCTCGTTTGATAACGACGCATCCACCATTGAAAGGCTGGTGAGGAAAAAAAGGCTAGCCCAAGGTGATGAAGACATTGGACCCTCACTTGCTGCTAAGCCTACCAAGCGGCCTTTTGAGGTTGTGGACTTTCCCGTGGAGCCACCTGTTGCCCCTCCTCCTCTTTATGAGCCCATGTCTGACATTCACTCCATTTTTACAGGAGAGGCCTCGGATTGGATAGATAATCCATCCAAGGGCATTGCCGAGGGACAAGCAGAGGGGGAGACTGAGATGATTTAGGTCGAGAAAGCAACGATGATGATCACGATGGCGACTGCTGAGTTTGCTGAGGCCTAGGAAAATTGGGCTGTGGAGTTGCCCACTGACAAGACTGCTGAGCTCCCTTACTTTGCAATCAAAATCTACAGTCCAATTGAGCTTCCACCCGAGGTCCATGAGGAGGTCCTGGTCGAGGACGTCGCTGGAACTTCACACGTTGCTGAAGCGGAGACCAGGGCTGCGGATTATTTTGAAGCAGTTGAGTCTCTAGTCCTCGATTTTATTGAAGTTGCCCCTGCGACCGAGGTCAGAGTTGAGGTTTCTGTGGTACAGGAGGTAGCTGCTATGGAGCCGGCCGAGTCCAAGGCCCCCAGAGAGGAGAGTTCAGCTAGGAGCTTTTTCATCTCTAAGGTACTTCTCTACTCTTTCTCAAGCTCTTTGTTCACTTTTGTCCAAACCTTAATGACCTGTTTTTCTTTTACAGCTTCACAAGCTGGTTGGCAATCTTGATCTAATCATTGGCGACGTCACCCAGACTTGCGCTAAGTTGGAGACCCTCAGGGCCTCAGGAGAGCGCACCAAATGTCTTGAGCTTGAGATTGCTGAAACCAAGAGCAGAATCTCTTTCCTTGAGGATTCGCTAAGGGTCAGAGAATAGCAGCACACCTCCGTTGAAGAATCTCTAAGGGCTCAGGAGCAATTGAACGTCTATCTCCGAGGTAGGAATCTCCAGCTGGAGGAGGAGCTTAGAACCTTGCTAAAGCCCGAAGACATTGGACCGGCTCTGGAGCACAAGTATTCGGACGCCATCAAGATGTGCCGCCGCATCATGAAGATTTTGGTCTCGAGGTTTCCTACTGCTCTGTTTGACTTGAGGAATGGCAATGCTCAACACAGTGATGACTTGGTTGGTCTTCCAAGACGAGGTGGGACTCTTGATTTTTCTCAACCAGGGCCTTCCAGTCAGCCTGAACCTTTTGAGCAGCAAAGGGCCTCGAAGTAGTTTTGTACTCTCTTCTTTTTTTTTTTTTTTTTTTGTTTTTTTTTTTTTTTTTTTTTGTTGTACATTTTGTTGTTATTGTACATTCATCATATGAATAAAAGTAACTTTTCCATGCAATCGTTTTCCGTTTCCTTGGATTGTTTATGTGTATAGTTCTTTGTTGGACTTGTGCCCTTAGAAAAAATTTTCTTTTATGAGCTATGCGTCTGAACCTTTTGACCGTCGTTGGCTGAAGATGTTACTTCTAGGTCTTCGCATTCTTGCTGCTTTTTAAGCCCCCTAAGTTTTTAAATTCAACCTCCTGTGGATTATTTGGCATCGTTGCCAAATTTTTGAGTTCGACCTCAAATGGGCCTCTCGGATTTGGCCGAGTTTTAGAGTACGACTTCTTATGAGCTGCTCAGACTTGGTCGAGTTTTAGAGCAAGTGAAAGGGATCCTTTCACTTGATTTAGGGGCAACCTAGGTCTTATATATTTATGAGATGATATGCAAACACTCGATTGAATGCAAAATAGTGATTAAGCAAAAAATGTTATTTTATTAATGAAATATGATACTAGCATTTCAAATGATGCAATCGATTATACCTGTGTGTTGTACATATTTACTTGTAGTATTTTTTGAGGTGAGCAGCGTTCCACATCCAAGGGACAAACCTTCCCTCCTCGGTGCGTAGCTTGTATGTCTCATTTGGGAGGATGGTTGAGACCAGGAACGGTCCCTCCTAGTTTGGGAAGACCTTGTTCCGACCGGTATATTTATCGGTGGCTTCAATGCTTCTTAGTACTAAGTCTCCTATTTTGAATTGGTGTGCTTTTACCCTCTTATTGTAATACCGGGTGACCCTATACTGGTACGCCGCTGTGCGCAGTCTTACTACGACTCAGGCCTCCTCAAGTAGGTCGGGGTTTTCCCAGCGTCTCTATACAATATTGTATAGGTTGAAACTTTCTACTTGAAGACTAGACAGTCTGACTTCCACTAGAACGACTGCCTCGACCCCATAGCACAGGCTGAAGGAAGTTTTGCGCATAGATTCCCTTGAAGTTGTCCTATACGACCATAGTACTGATGGCAGCTCGTTGACCCATGAGCCCCCAATATGCTCCAACTTCGTTTTTGAGTTCGTGTAGTATCGTGCAATTCGTGAGCTTCACCAACCCATTGCACTGCTAGTACGTGACTGATGTATGCACCAGCCTTATCTTTAGGTTGGTACAATACCTAGTGAGCCTTTTTCCCAATAAATTGGGTCCCATTGTTAGTCACAATGCATTTTGGGATCCCGAACTTGCACACGATACTCTGTTTGACAAAATCTGTTGCGATCTGCTCGATTATGTAGGATGATGGCGTGGCCTCAACCCATTTTGTGAAGTACTCGATTACGACGATCAAGAATTTTCTTTGTCTAGCCCCCATTGTACAAATGGCCAAGGCGATTGTAGAGCTCGGAGTTCTGTGTACAGCTGGTGGGTAAGGTTACCAAGAACTTGGCAGTTTTCACATTTTTAAACGAAATCCATGGTGTTGTACCTTATGGTTGGCCAATAGTATCCTTATCTCATTAGCTTGAATGTGAGGTTCTTGCCCCCAATGTGAGATCCACAAATCCCGAGGTTCACTTCTTCGAGGGCATAATCTGCCTCTTCTGGAGTGAGGCACCACAGATAGGAGGCAGAGAATCCACGTCGATACAACCGACCGTCCATTATGGTGTACCATCTTGCCATCTTTTTCACCTTCTTGGCTTCCTCTGTGTCTTCAGGCAATGTTCCGTCGGACAAGTACATCATGTAGGGGGTCATCTAATTGTCACCATCAGATATCTGCATCACTTCTGGTTTGAAATCTTCCACACTGGATTTGTTAAGGATTTCGCGCATTCCTCGGGTATATTGCTCTAGATCTCCTGAGGTTGCTGCTTTTACGAGTTGATCGGCTTTTTCATTCTACTCTCGTGGGATGTAGACCATTTATACCTTCTCAATGGTCGACGTAAGCTCTCAGACATTTGAGAGGTATTTGGATAGCTGTGGGTTGTTTGCTTCAAAGTTTCCCATGACTTGGTTGACGACCAACTCAGAGTCACTGTAGACAATCAGATCATTGGCCGAGAACTCCTTTGCTAGCCCAAATCCGGCTAATACAGCTTTGTACTTCGTAGCGTTGTTAGTCACTGGGAACCCGAAGACTATCGAGTACTTTATCTCTAACCCCTTAGATGTCTTCAACGCAACGTCAGCTCCATAACTATCCTTCATGGATGAGTCGTCCACATGTAGGGTCCAAATTATTGGGTTGTGTGATTCCTCAGTATCACAAGTGTCCGAGGCCTCCAGAGTTGGGGTCGTGGTTTCGAGAATAAAATTTGCCAAGGCTTGGCTTTTTAAGGCCAGTCTCGGGTGAAACTCTATGCCAAACTCACCCAACTCAATATCCCATTTGACCAACCATCCCAACGTTTCTAGCTTCTACAGAATCGCTCTCAAAGCCTGGTCGGTCAGGACGATCATTTTGTGTGTTTGGAAATACGGTCTCAGTTTTCAAACGAAATACAGAAGCGCTAGAAGCATCTTTTCTACGTGAGAATATCTTGTCTCAGTGTCAGCCAGGATTTTACAGATGTAGTACACAGGCTGTTGCCTGTCGTACTGTTGCCGAATCAAGGCTGTGTCGAACACAGTAAGGTATAGATATAATTACTTATTTGGTTGGGGAGAAGTCAAAAGAGGGGGGTTTGAGAGATACCCATTGAGTCCTTGGAAGGCTTCTTCGCAGTCAGTCGTCCATTAAAAATCATTAGTTTTCATCCCTCTCAGGGCCTTGAAAATTGGTAGGTACTTCTCGGTCAGCTTGGCCAAGAAGCAATACAGTACTGCTAGCCTCTCAGTAAGCTTCTAGACCTCCTTCACGGTCTGAAGGGACTTCATATCAATAATGGCATTGATCTTTTCTGGATTTACTTCAATCTCTCGGCGTAAAACAATGTAACCCAAGAACTTTTCAAATGTCACTCTTAATGTACATTTAGCTGTATTGAGCTTCATTTGGTATACTCTTAGGACATTAAAGGTCTCGTCCAGATCTTGGATGTGATGGTCGGTTATTCTATTTTTGACGAGCATGTCGTTCACATAGACCTTCATATTCCTTCTGATCTGGCCTTTGAACATTTTATTCACGAGCCTCTAATAAGCGTTCTTGAGGTCAAAGGGTATAACTTTATAATAGCACGTCCCTTGGTCCATCATGAACGATGTGTAGTCATCGTCGGGGCTCATCTTTATTTGATTGTAGCCCGATACATGTCCATGAAGCCTAGGAGTTCATATCCGGACGTTGAGTCTACAAGTGAATCGATCCTTGGTAGTGAGAAGCTATCCTTTGGACATACTTTATTGATGTCTGTAAAGTCCATGCATATCCTACACTCCCCGTTATTCTTCTTAACCATCACGACATTGGACATCCAATCTGGATAATGCACCTCCCATATGAATATGACGTCTAGAAGTTTCTTTACCTCTTCCCGGATAGCCACCAGCTTTTTCACTGAGTAATTTCTCCTCTTCTGCCAAACGTGCTTATGACCAAGATCTAAGCCCAATTTATAGACCATTATTCCAGTCAGTATCCTTAGCATGTCGCTCGGTACCCAGGTAAAGACATTCAATTTTTTTTCGTAAGAAGCTGATAAGCTGGTCTCAGAAAGGTTGAGGCAGTGAACTTCCTATATGGATGAATTTTTCAGGATCTTTGGAATCCAAAAGGACTCACTTAACTGCTTCTCCAGACTCGGTCTGTTGTAGTGTCATTTCATCGCTGAAGTCTAAGTCTTCAATGGCCTGAGGGAGAGGCGTTTGTGTGACTTGGGACAGATAGCATGTTTGTCCGGCAGTTTTATCCCGAGGACCTCCCCAATCTAGTAGGCATGGAAAACTTCATCTTCAGATGTGGGATTGAGGTTACAGATTCAAAGGCAGCCAGGCAAGGATATCCGAGGATAGCGTTGTAGATCGACGGGAGGTCACTACCAATAAGGAAAGGGTCTTGGATGCTGTACTCAGATAGATCCCTAACGTGACCTCAAGCTGGACGATTCCCTATACTGGCATTGGCTCATTGTCCAGTCCGTAGATGGTCCTTCAGTAGTCGCCATTTGGCTTCTCTTGAGTCCTAATTTGAAGAATGTATCAAGGTAAAATAAATTACGAAAACTTTCATTATCAATAAATACTCATTTCATCTGATAGTCTAATACTCCGTAAAAAACGAGTGCAATTACAATCAGAGAATCAGAATGGGGGGATATTACATCGTTAATATCTTTATCGCTAAAACTTCATCCCTAGATTCTACCATTGGCTTCTTTTGCTTAGCCGTTGGATCCTCCCGGGTGCCTCCTCTGGTCGTGCGAGTTGATATCATGTTGACGACTCTTGCGGCTACTCGGTTCCTTGGGTGGTTAGCCTCACCATCTCCAATTGTTCCAAAAGCTTATTTGGGTCTTTGTAGAAAGCGGTTGAGGTGACCTTTCTTGATCAGCTCCTCTATCTCCCTTTACAATGTCCTATAGTCCTCAGTACCGTGACCTCTACAACAATGGTAATGACAGTATTTGGACTGGTCACCACCATCGGGATTCTTTAGTACTTTGGGCCACTTTAGGAATCTCTCATACCAAATCTGCATCAGGATGTTGATACACGAGTCGTTCAAGAGAGTCAGGTTTAAGAGTCTGTACTCCCTACGAACGGTTTGCTCGAACTTCTGCTACTTCTTTGGCACCCGGGAGCCCTGTTGGTCTTCATTATTCCTTTTTTCCTCAACCGTCCTCGGGGGGAGGCTTTCTACATGGACGGGCCTCTTCGTGTCGTTGGCTTCTTCGACCGCTATGTATGCTCGCGCCACGGCCTTGGCCTCTGCGAAGGTCTGGGGTCCTATGTGTATGAGGTGCTTGAAAAAAGCTCCTTACAGCGTAGATAAGAAGGTGTTTAGCTTCATCACATCTGCTAGCTTTGGAATTTGTCAGGCCTCTACAATAAATCGGACCAAAAACCCTCTCAAGCTCTCTCTGGCTCCTTACTTCACACGAGTAAGGTGCCAGAGTTGCTTCTTAATCTTCTTGTTGGAGGCAAATTGTGAGAGGAAACTACCTGCCAGCTCGCTGAATAAGCAAATGAATTTTGCTGGTAGTCCATAAAATCATATACTCACATCTCCTTTAAGTGTCAACGAAAAGTACTGACACATCGTCATCTCATCCAAACTTTGGAGGCTTAAATGCTCGCGAAAGTATTCGAGATGATCCATTAGATCGGTACTTTTGTTGTATGCGTCGAGGTTTGGCATCTTAAACTATGGGGGAGTGGTTTCGTCCTGATTTCCATGGTAAACAGATATTGACGCAGGTTAGCAGCTCCACCTCCATTATTTCTTCCAAACTCGTTGCCAGACCTTCTCAAGCTTCTCCTCCACATGAGGTGGAGTCATCATCTTCTTCTCATTGAGGTAATTCCTCAACTCGTAGGGGTCTTGGGTAGCCTGCGACTCCGGCAGGCTCCTACCCCTTGAAGGGACTCCATCACGAGGAGCCACCTCCTGAATGGCGTACTCCTGATTGTCGCACACACAGTGAGAGTTTTGCTTCTCTGGGCTTTCCTCCTGTATGTGAGGACCCAAGCGATCTTCAAATCGCCGCGGGACTCTATTGCTCAAGGCAACTTGTGTCAATGGGTCCTCATGCTAGCCGGCTTGCTTCGTGAGGTGCTTCTTTCTCTTACCCTTTCTCTAGGACGTCGCGGTCTGAGAGGCCTTGGACGGCGCCTCATTTAGTCGTGCATCCATATTTGATCAAATGGTCTAGACATTTTTGGACATGTTGTCCATCCTCATCTCCAACGCCTGTACATACGGATCTGGATGATCTTCTATCCTGACGCATATAGTTGGGCCATTGCCGCATAAGGCAACTTCTCTGATAGGAGCACTAGCTTGTGCTTTTGTGTTCATCATTTTTTAACTTCTGAAAAATGTGTTAACATGACTTTTAGTCAGTTCCCACAGATGGCACCAAATATTACGTCCTCGAATCTTGATTTCTGTATGAACGATGACCGAAATAAAGAGCAACACAAATGCAGTTTTTAATTGGAAGGAAGGGAGAGAGAGTGGCACGCAAAGTTTTTACGGAAAAAATCCTCTTCTAAATGAGAGGAACAAACCATGGGACTCTAAATCCGGGGACAATTTCATTATTAGATGTGAGAGTACAAAGGTTAGAGAACAAGGCGTATGGTGCCTCTCAAGGAACACTCTTACAAATACAAGTGTTCTCTCCACAACACAGCGTGAGCGTCTTTCTTTCTCTCTTTATGAGTGTAAATGCAAGTGTAAAGAGTTTAAATCCTTTGTTAGGTATATAGTGAATGTTTATATAGTGGTTGAGCCCTCCTACATGGAGCAACCACGTGGAGGTGGCGTGTGCAGTAGATCCTGCCACCAACTTTGCAAATCCATCTTGCCGTGTCAGAAAGATTGCGTGCTTTTACGAATGTCATCTTTTTGAGCCAGCGTCCTTGGTCGTCCTGAGCTTCCCTTTCTATGCTCATACCATCGAAAATTTCTCAGAGTCCGCATCATTGATGAAGACTTTAACTCTCATTGAATCCATGGGCTTTTAGCGCCAAATGTCCTCGTCTTCATCGAGGTCTTTGGTCTTTAATTTGTCATCGGGTTTCTAAAGCCAAGCCAGCCTCTCAGACCAACTTTGCCCCTTGGGCTTCTTGGGACGTGGGCCTAAATGCTCGGGCCCCTAGAACCTATTTAGCTTCTTAGGCCATGGTGGCTTTTTGGACCTTCTATGGATTCGAACCCATTTCACGGAAACGGGTTTCTTAGATATTCACTACCCATCAATTATTAATTATTAAAAATATATATTTATCTATAAAACACACAATA
>JAODPA010042791.1:0-11908 GCA_025585075.1 Nepenthes mirabilis | reverse complement strand
TTACGAAGCCGGAGTTCTTTCTTTCATTACGAAGCTGTAGTTTATTTTGGATTGAGGCCGGAGTCCATTTTTCAGCACAAAGCCGGTTTCATTTTACATGCAAAATGCCGGTTCGTTTCACATGTCAAATGCCAGTTGTAACGTTTGGTCCGGATTTCATGTAAGTCCAGAATATAGGAAAACAGGCGTCATGAATTTTAGAATAGATTCAAACAAAAACTGAAAACGTGTTAACGTATGATTATTTGCAGCAAAACAGGGTGCAGTATAATTGTAAATGAAAAACTGAACTTAAATGTGGCGTCCGGAGCAGAACACACTTTCCTGAGAGTTGGGTTGCCTAATTTCGAATTCCCTAAGCGTTCTCCTTTCCTCTCTTCCCTTCGCAACCGCAGAATTTTCCTTTCCCTCTCCCTTCGCATCGATCGATTTATGTAGAGAAAGGAGTTGTTGGGGTGAGTCGGGTAGGTTACCTGCCCCGTACTTGATTTCAGGGGGTAACGAGGTTGTTTTACCTGCCTCATTCAGTCGCCGCTTCGTCGCCACTTCATTGGATCCCAACGAGTTAGGTTTTCTCCCGTAGGCACATGCTCGGCCACACTTGAGGGGCCGATTTCATCTGAGGCAAAAAGGGTGGGTCGAATTGTTGGGCCGTTTTTCTACTTAAGGGCCGATTCCAATTACTCACAGGAGCCAATTTCGCTTGCTGGAAAAGGGGCAAGGCATTTGTAAATTTTGGATCTCACAATATATGTTTATGTTTTCTGCATGTGAGTATTTTGCTGGTCTTTGTAGCTTATTCTTGCCACTTTTCAAATGATAAAAGGCTTATGGAGGACGAAGTTGAGTAGCAACATATGATATAGCTAGCAGGCCGGAGCTGATCAATGAAGAGCTTAATTTTAGTTCCTTTTGATGTTTTGAGAAGACTTGTAAAATATTTCGCTGTATAAGATGGATGTTAGCATGTTTCCGTGATTTCTTTTTGGATAAATGGAATTAATAATTCTAGTATGCATCTCGGGTTTGAAATTAAAGCCGGAAGGCCAGCTCATATAGTTCGGCCTCATCAATCCTGTGTAAAAGAAAAGAAAAAAATTTTATGTCCACTTTATTATTATTATTTTAAGACAATGATTTAGGCTTGACGGCGGCTTTATATGGTGGAATAAAGTCGGGTTATTACAGTTGGTATCAGAGAAAACTGAGATGCTTTAGGTCAATTTGGATCAACACAGAAACTTAGGACATGATTAGTTACAGAAAAAGGGAGGGGTTGGTTTTACTCATGCTCTGGACGGAGTAAATTATGATAGCCACTCTTGGCTAGTTGACTGACAAAAATATTCTTTTAGAAATCAATGTCATCACTGAAGTCATGTCTAACAGAGGAAGGCGAACTGGAGGGACTAACAACACTCCGGGTAGGGAGGCAAGATACTTGAACCTGCTCGACCGGATGGCTGAAGTCATAGAAGCTTTGGCTTCACTAACTCCACCAACTCCAGTGACCACCCCAATTCCGATTCATCATGAAAGGTCGATCTATGATCGTTTTACCAACGAGCGCGTTCCTGAATTCTCATGGAAACCCGACCCGTTGAAGACAGACACTTAGATCCAACGATTGAAGAAGGTATTTACGGTAATTAAGTGTCCTGCTAAAGACATGGTTCTCAATGCCACCCATAAGCTGACGGGTGAGGCCCACCACTGGTGGGAAATGCAGAAGAGAGTTTTCAATGTACCAGATCGGGATATTAGTTGGGAAATATTTGAAGCAGCGTTTCTGGAGAAATATTTCCCTGCTAATCTTCGTGGACAGAAGGAGGATGAATTCCTTCACCTAAGGCAAGGTACTTGCTCTGTGGCGGAGTACGATGCAAAGTTTACAGAGTTATCTCGCTATGCTCCTTATATGGTGGAAGACCAGGAGAGGAAGGCTAGGAGGTTCTTTCAGGGACTAAGGGATGATATTAGGAGGTATCTCTCAACTCTGACGTTGGCCACGTATGGAGAGGTACTCGAGAAGGGTGTTATCTATGAGAAGGAGCTGGAGAGAGGAGCATTTATCAGACAAAGGATGTTTAGTCTGACTTCAAGAGCCAGTGCTAGTGGAGGCCCTTCTAAGAAAGCAGGACCATCGAGGTCCAGTAGGGAGCAGAACCGATCTGTACAGACTTCTTAAACTCCGGCTAATAATGCATGTGATCATTACGGGAGATCACATAAAGGGAAGCCTTGCTATAAGAAGCTGGAGGTTTGTTGTAACTGTGGCCAGGCTGGACACATGATCAGAGATTGTCCACTCGCTAAACAAGCCCCAAGGTTTAAGTCTCCTATTCCAGCTAAGGTGTTTGCTGTTTCTGCAAAGGAGGCCGAAACGTCTACGGAGGTTGTAGAAGGTACACTTTCTATCTGTGGCACTTCTAGTCATGTGCTCTTTGATTCTGGATCTACTCACTCATTTGTCTCCCATGAATTTTTGAAGTATCTTACGACCCTTCCTCAAGTTCTTGGCTACACATTGATGGTCGCCTTAACCACAGGGTCGTCCGTAATTTTAAATGTAGTATATTCAAAATGTCCGATAGAATTAAGTGAATACATGATGCCCGTTAACCTGGTTTTGCTGGAAATGAAAGACTTCGATGCAATCTTGGGAATGGATTGGTTAGCCAGATATCATGCCAAGATTAATTGTTTCCAAAAAAGAGTAGAATTCGTCATTCCTTGAAACAAGCCTTTCTACACTCAAGGAGTCTGGCGTAAAGAAGCATCTTGCTTTATTTTGGCTCTTCATGCAAGACACTTGATTGGTGATGGGTGTCAAGCTTATCTAGCCTTCGCTAATGTGACTACTGAAGGTCAAGAATCTCTGGCTAAAGAGATTCCTATGGTACGGGAATTCAAAGACATATTCCCTGATGAATTTCCTGGACTACCACCCCAGCGAGAGTTAGAATTTGGAGTAGAATTGATGCTAGGATCAGCACCAATATCCAAAGCACCATATCAGATGGCATCGGCCAAACTCAAAGAATTGAAACAGCAACTACAGGAATTGTTAGATAAAGGTTTCATTCGGCCAAGTGTGTCACCATGGGGAGCACCGGTTCTCTTTATCAGAAAGAAGGACGGGACCATGTGATTATGCGTGGATTATCGTGAATTGAATAAAATTATCACCAAGAACAAATATCCTCTGCCACGAATTGATGACCTCCTTGACCAATTACAAGCCGCTTGCATATTTTCAAAAATCGACCTTAGATCCGGATATCATTAGCTTCGGATCAGAAAGGAGGATATAGCAAAGGCGGCGTTTCAAACTAGATATGCGCATTATGAATTTATAGTGATGCCTTTTGGGTTAACTAATGCTCCGGCCGTCTTTATGGACTTGATGAACCAAAATTTTCAACCATACCTGGACAAGTTTGTGATCATCTTTATTGACAACATTCTTGTGTATTCAAAAAGCTATGAGGAACATGGGGAGAATTTACGGACTACACTCCAGATCCTTAGGGAGCATCAGTTGTTTGCCAAATTAAAAAAGTGTGAATTTTGGTTAGAGAAAGTGGGATTCTTTGGTCACGTCATCTCTAAAGAAGGAATGTTTGTCAATCCTAAGAAACTAGAAGCAGTGTTAAAGTGGAACCGACCAACCTCTGTAACCAAAGTACAGAGCTTCTTAGGCTTGGCTGGATATTATAGACAGTTTGTGAAAATTTTCTCCCAAATCACTCTGCCGCTCACGCAATTAACAAAGAAGGATGCCAAGTTTGAGTGGACCAATGTTTGTGAAGGGAGTTTTCAGACACTTAAAGACCGGTTAACTTCTGCTCCGGTCCTGACCATTCCAAATGGATCAAGAGGATTGATTGTTTGTTGCGATGCCTCAAAGATTGGGTTGGGCTGTGTTTTAATGCAACATGGAAGAGTAATTAGCCGCAGTAGTGTTTGCATTGAAAATCTGGAGGCATTACCTGTATGGTGAGAGATTCTTGGTCTACTCCGATCATAGGAGTCTAAAGTATTTGTTCTCCCTGAAGGAACTGAACATGAGGCAGAGGAGGTGGATTGAATTCCTGAAGGACTATAACTGTGAAATCCGATACGAACCAGGAAAGGCCAATGTCGTCGCTGATGCACTAAGTAGGCAACCTGGTATTCTGGCAAGAATGCAAGTCAAGCAAATGGAGATGCTGGACTATCTCATGTACTATGATGTCCAGCGTTATGTGTAAGAAAAGCGGATGATTTTTACGTACCTTCAAGTCCAGTCAGAGGTGACAAATGAGGTAAAGGGATGTCAGGCGAATGATTCTTTTCTTGTAAAGATCATGAGTGAGCTGGATAAAGAATCCCGAAGTGATTTTAATGTTACGCCAGATGGAGCATTAAGGTTTAGGAATCAGTTATGTGTGCTGGACAACAAAGAATTAGAGGAAAAAATTTTTAAGGAAGCCCATCGATCCCGCTATACGATTCACCCATGAGCTAATAAGATGTACCAAGATTTGAAGAAAATATTTTGGTGGAGGAATATGAAGAGGGATATTGCAGCTTACGTGGAAAAAATGCCTTGTGTGCCAACAAGTAAAGGCCGAATGAAAGTAGCTGTCTGGGTTATTGCAACCAATTCCGTTTCTAGGCTGGAAATGGGAAGATGTTGCCATGGACTTTGTTACCAGACTTCCAAGAACGCCAAAGAAACATGATGCTATTTAGGTTATTATTGATCGGCTAACAAAGTCAGCTCATTTTCTGGAAATACGGACGACATACTCCCATGATAAATTAGCCCAGCTGTATATAAATGAGGTTGTCAGGCTTCATGGTGTGCCTGCCTCTATTGTATCAGATAGAGACCCTCGTTTTATTTCACAATTCTGGAAAAGTCTACATAAAGAATTGGGTACCTAATTAAAATTTAGTACCGCTTTTCATCCGCAAACTGACGGTCAATCAGAACGGACTATCCAAATCCTCGAGGATATGTTAAGGGCCTCGGTCTTAGAGATGAAAGGGACTTGGGATAATTTCTTACCCTTAGCGAAATTTGCCTATAATAATAGTTACCAGGCCAGCATAGGCATGTCCCCTTTTGAGGCCTTGTATGGAAGGAAATGAAGGTCGCCAATCCACTGGGAGGAGCACAGAGATAAAAGGATTTTTGGTCTAGATATTGTTAAAGAGACGACAACAAAGATAAAGTTAGTACATCAGAATCTCAAAGTAGCCCGGAGCAGGCAAAAGAGCTATGCAGACCGGAGGAGATCTGCATTAGAATTTGAAAATGGTGATTTTGTATTCCTAAAGGTATCACCATCTAAGGGAAAGTACAGGTTTGGGGTAAAAGAAAAGCTGAAGCCACGATTTATTGGCCCTTTTGAAATTTTAGAAAGGGTCGGAGAAGTAACTTACAGACTTGCACAACTGCCGAACTTGGCAGAAGTACATGACTTGTTTCATGTATCAATGCTTCAGAAGTATGTCCATGATCCTACTCATGTAATTGAGTATGAACTTTTGACAATCGACAAGGACGTGTCCTATGTAGAGGAACCAGTGAAAATCTTGTATCGAAGGGAACAGAAACTGTGCATCAAATCAATCGCTCTAATAAAGGTGCTCTGGAAGAATCACACCCCCAAAGAGGCAACTTGGGAACGAGAGCAAGAGATTCGGAATAAATATCCCTATTTATTTTCTCGAGGTTAGTAACTTTATTTAAAATTTCGAGGACGAAATTTCTATAAGTGAGGGAGATTGTAACTGCCCAGATTTTAAAACATAAGAAAATTTCAGTTATTAAGTCAATATAATCCGGTCAACGTAAAATGTTGACCGGAATCCGGTCAACAGAAAAGGTTGACCGGAAGACGTAAATGGAAGGAAGGACTGAGTGGCTTGTGTATTGGAGGACGGAGTAGTTTATGGGAAAGACGAATGTTGAAATCTGGTAAACAGGTATTGACCGGAAGTCGTGTGAAGAAATTGAATGTATTTACATGAAAAAGCTAAATCCTGTTAAATTCAGTGAACTAGGAATTTATGAACTTCTTGGAAATATAAAACCATTAATGACCTAATTAATAAGGGAGCTTTTAGGAAATGTAAAAGCCATAAATAAGAAACATTTTCCTTGGAATTGCCAATCATTAATGATGAAACATTCCCCTTAGATTTGCCAAATGATGAAACATTCCCCTTAGATTTGCCAATCATTAATGATGAAACATTCCCTCTGTAGTGTCAATCATTAATGATAGTCATCAGACTTAAGACTTATAAATAAAAACTAGAAGAATGAGAAAGAGGCACGTAATAGAGTTTCTAGAAAAGGAAGGCCAAAAGATCAAGGCAAAGTAGAAGAAACCCAGGCTAGAGTAAAGATCAAGGCAAAATAGAATACACCCAAGTAAGAGTAAAGATTAAGGCAAAGTAGAAGAAACCCAGGCAAGATAATCACCCCTATTTTTAAAGTTCATGTTTATGCATGTTTGCTACGTAAGTATATGATATTCTTATGAAATTATGTATGTATGATGTTTCTTCTACTTTTGTGATTTATCGTTATTAATCGCATGTTTAAAAGAAACTCCTGTATTCATGGTGTTAGATTTTATTTTGTTTGAAGTGTATGTTTGATTGTCGATCTATATGAACTCTGATAATTAATGACTTCTAACGTTTAAGAAGAAGAGCTTCGGACTTTGAAGAACTCCGACTTTTAGAACTATGGACTTAAATGGAAATGAACTTTGGTTTTTAGAACTCCGGATTTAAAGGAACTCCGGCTATTTGAGCTTCGATTTTTAATGGAATTAGAACTCTTGTTTCTGAATTACGGCTTTCGTTGAAAAAGAGCTCCGGCTTTTATGAATAAGGAACTTCGGCCTTTATGAATGAAGAACTCCGGCTTTTAAGAACTTCGGATTTTAGAAAAGAATTCCGGCCTTTGAAAAGAACTTTGGCTTTTGGAACTCTGACTTTTTAAGAAAAGAACTCCGGCTTTGACAAAAGAACTTCAGCTTTTGGAACTTCGGCTTTTTAAGAAAAGAACTTCGGCTTTGACAAAAGAACTTTGAATTTTGGAACTCCGGTCTTCTGTTTGAAAAAGAACTCCGTCCTATTTATATGAACATGAAAAATGTATGTAATCCGAACAGCAAGTGGAACTTTACGACTTTTGACTTTCGAACTATAATGGATGGCCATTAAAGTACAAGAACTATGAACCGAGTCTCCATTAAACTTGTTGTTAAAGATGGATGAAGGATATTGGAGTGACACTCGAAGATTGCCTCCTGGGCCACGGGTGGAAACTTTTGGTGGCATAAGACTTTTGGACTACGGCCCTATATGCCAGGTTAAAGGCACTACCTCTCGCCCCGGGGAGCATAATGATGGGATACGGCCTTAGGTTGTGGGGTTACACACAATCCGCCCTTGATATTGTCCGCTCCCATCTGGTCCCTAAAGATGATAAGAATTTCCAATGAATTTTATGAGTTTTCCAAAGACAAGGAAAAAATAAAAATAATAAGGACATTCCGAACAAAAAAAGAAACGATATGATGACTTTTCGGATGGTAAATTATGTTATTAATCTCTATTTTGATCCGCTTATATATATGTTTATATTTTCTGCATGTGAGTATTTTGCTAGTCTTTGTAGCTCATTCTTGCCAGTTTTCAGATGATAAAAGGCTTATAGATGACGAAATTGAGTAGCACCATTTGATATAGCTAGCAGACTGAAGCTGATCAATGAAGAGCTTAATTTTAGCTCCTTTTGATATTTTGAGAAGACTTGTAAAATATTCCGCTGTACAAGATAGATTTAACATGTTTCTGTGATTTCTTTTTGGATAAATGAAATTAATAATTCTAGTATGCATCTCAGGTTTGAAATTAAAACCGGAAGGCTAGCTCATATAGTTCGGCCTCATCAATCCTGTGTAAAAGAAAAGAAAAATTTTTTATGTCCACTTTATTATTATTATTTTAAGACAAGGATTTACGCTTGACGGCGACTTTATGCGGGCTGTCACAGGGCCGTAGTCTAAAAGTCTTATGCTACCAAAAGTCTCCCCCCCGTGGCCTAGGAGGCAATCCTCGAGTGTCACTCCAATATCTTTCATCCATCTTTAACAGTAAGTTTAATGAAAACTCGGTTCTTAGTTCATGTCTTTTAATGGCCATCCATCATAGTTCGAAAGTCAAAAGACATAGAGTTCAACTTGCTATCCTGATTACATACATTTTCTTTGTTCTTAAAGCCTTGTTTCTTTAATTTCAACAATTGAAGTCCGTATACCCTTTACCTTAATCATCTTAAGGTCGAAGATCTTTCATCAAAATTCAGAGTTATTTTCCTTAAAAGCCGAAGTCCTTTTTCTTAAAAGCCAGAGTTCTCTTCTCAAAAGTCAAAGTTCTCTTCACAAAAGGCCGGAGTTCATTTCTCAAAAGCCGAAGTTCTTTTCTTGCAAAGCTAGAGTTCTTTTCTCAAAAGCCGGAGTTCTTTTCTCAAAAGGGTGGAGTTCTTTTCTCAAAAGGGTGGAGTTCTCTTCTAAAAAGGGTGGAGTTCTTTTCTCAAAAGAGCAGAGTTCTCTTCTAAAAAGGGAAGAGTTCTTTTTCTCAAAAGCTGGAGTTCTTTTCTTGCAAAGCTAGAGTACTTTTTTCAAAAGGGCAGAGTTCTTTTCTCAAAAGGGCGGAGTTCTCTTCTAAAAAGGGCGGAGTTCTTTTTCTCAAAAGGGCAGGGTTCTCTTTTAAAAAAGGGCGGAGTTCTTTTCTCAAAAGCCGGAGTTCAAAAGTCAGAGTTCTTTTTCTTTAAAATCCGGAGCTCTAAAATCCGAAGTGCTTTTTCTTTAAAAAGTCAAAGTGCTTTTTCTTAAAAGGCCGGAGTTCTTTTTCATGGGACAGGTTCCAAGTTCAAAACATATGTTCTTAAAGCCGATTTCAATTTTCATGGACAATTACCGAATACCTTTCTTTTAACAAAATCAGAAGTCTTTTCTCAAGGGTTGGGAGTCTTTTCTTTAAACATGCAATTATCAAAGTTCATATAGATCGACAAATAATCATAATTCAAGTAGAATAAAAATCGAACATCATGAATAACAAGGCTTCTTTTTAAACATGCGATTAAGAATGATTCTTCCTTAAATCATATGAGTAGAACAAACATCATATATTTAAACATGCGATTAAAAATGATTCTTCCTTAAATCATATGAACAGAACAAACATCATATATACTGAAACATAAGTTCATCAGAAATTAGATATATTTGCGTTGCAAACATGCATAATCATGAACTTAAAACAAGGGTGAGTACTCTTGTCTAAATTTCTTTTACTTCGCCTTGAACTTTTGGTCTTCCTTTACTAGCAAACCCCATCGAGCGCTTCTTTTTCCCGCTTTCTAGTTCTTTTTTATAGGCCTTGGGTCTGGCGGCCGTCATTTTGGTTTGGCCACACTACGGGGAATGTTTCGGAGTATGTCATTTATGGCTTTACATTCCCAAAGAGTTTCCTTATTAAATTCTGGTTATTTATAGTTCTACATTTCCAAAGAGTTTCCTTATTAATTTTCAGGTTATTTATGGTTTCTACAATTTTCAAAGAGTTTACTTATTAATTTCTGGTTAAACGAACTTGGTCGGATTTATGTTTCTCGTTTAATTTCTGGTTAACTAAACTTGTCCAGATTTATATTTCCCATTTAAATACATTCCGGTCAGCTAACTGGCATTGACCAAATTACCTTCCTCTTTTCCGTCCTTCTGTCCATTCACGTTTTTCGGTTAACATTTTACGTGGACCGAATAGGCCTTCCGGTCAATATTTTACGTCGACCGGATCACGCCTTTCGGTCAACATTTTACGTCGACCGGATCACGCCTTCCGGTCAACATTTTACGTCGACCGGATCACACCTTCCGGCCAACATTTTACGTCGACCGAATTACGCCTTCCGGTCAACACTCATTGACTAGATTACTATCCTTAGGTAATTTTAACTTGACATCGGGGATTTTCTATATTCTACGATCTGGGCCATTACACAAGCTCTCGTGATGTAAAAGAGGAGGGATTTATATTTCAAAATTAGAATTGGTAAAGAAATTATGATTGAATTATTTTCAGATAAGGACCCAAAACTAAGAATAAGTTAAGAATTTGTGTTTTTAATCGATGTTTTAAGGACCAAGAAATTTTCTTATGATTGTGCATTATTTCCATGTTTATGTCTCGCCCCCATATATATTTGATTATTAAATTTTCTATATGTTTATTTGTTATTTTATATGTGCATGTTTACATGATTTTTATGTATATTTTTATAATTTTTGGTGTATTTGCTGAGCTGCTAGCTCACCCCTTACTTTCTGTTCTCCTCTAGATAAGTTGAAGTCAGATAAGGAATGAAGATAGGATTTGCCAGAAGGAAGAAAGTGTGATGGAACAGTTTTTTTATCCTCACATAATTTCATCATTACAGAAATAGAAATTGAAGCCCGAATTAAAAACCTAAAGTTCTAAGAGAAAATGGACAGAGTCTCCCCTAAAACTAGGTTGAACTAAAATACAAAACCTAGTTAAAAGCTGCAAAAAATAGAATAACATCATAATATCCATCAACATGTATTTTCATCATTGACACAGGATCCACAGATGCTGTATAATTCTTTATGGCTTACATTCAATAATTCCTATCCACTATACTAACAGTTCAGAATAAGAGTGTCATCTAGGACCTGTATAAAATCCAGAAAAATATATAACAGAAGCTAAACTATATACCTACGAAAGCATAAATCCCTATTTCATCACATACATGGCATGCATTTCATACACAAAATCCATATAATCAAAATCCATATATAAATTCCAGTATTTACATTCAAACTATTTCCTTCCAAGATTTTTGAAATATCTTCAAGTCTCCAAAAATCTGCAGGCTAGGCTTTAAGTCACTCCTTCTCGTCCAGCACTAACTCAACTATCTCATCGAGGGAAAAAACAGTAAAATAGTAAGTCAAAACCTAACAAGGTACCAAAATATACAGAATATAAAGTTTTCATGCAGAATATAAGTGCAGATGAATAGAAATATAAAAATATTCAATCATGGCAGTAGCAGAAAAGTACATGAAAACAGAGAAAGTATAATTCGATAATAATCAGACTTCAAAAATCCTAAATCGGTGAATACAAATCAGAAGTAAAAAATTGATATCAAATATATGAAATTCTAGAAATCTCCTTTTTCTATCAGAAAAAGACCCAATTAGTAAACCCTACTAGTAGAGGGGCGAATAATCGAGGATAAATTGTGTTCACTCCACACAATCCAATGCCAGAAACAGGAACAGGAGATCCCTTCTCGTGGGATTGGTACCAAAAGTCCTCCCAAAGGTAGGCCAGGAACAGAAAACTACCTTCTAAGTTAACACTCTGTGGAAGGACGGACCACATATAACTCCATAGATAAAATTATTATCGATTACCACCATAACGTTTTAAAGTATGCCAGAAAATCTAACCTGACTGTATAATAGTCTCGGGTCCTAATTAATAGAATCATAAATATTTTTCTTTCTATTTCTTAACTGAAACTTATTAAACTTCAAAAGTCAGTCAGAATTTCATAGTAACTCTTCAGTATGCTTCAGAAATCCTCAGTAATTTATCAGTATAATTTCGTGCAAATTTTTCAGACATAAATCACCACATGGACATTATCTCACTACAAATCAACTTTTACATGTTAAAACTCATTGATTTTAAACGCCAATCCCTTATTTTTCGTCCCTAGGGTTTCAATGAAACTTTTGGACATAAAATTGATGCCGAAATACATGTATATTCATATATACACATACATACA
>JAODPA010042780.1:0-11939 GCA_025585075.1 Nepenthes mirabilis | reverse complement strand
AAAGCACTAGTAGTGAGACATGCACCTGTTGGTATTTTTAATTTGTTCCACGAGATGTATTGTCAACAGTAATTTTACAAGGCTTACTATATGCATAGTAGGGCCCCTTGCCCTGTTCATAATTAGCTGAGTCTCCCTTTTCAAGTCTTGAGAAGGGAAACTGTGCAAAAGGTAAAACGACGACGACCGTGCTAGTTTCTTTTTAGAGGCTGTAGAGCAGTATCAGTAACCAAAATCTGTGCTGTTAGACTCTAATTGGAAGTAACAAAATTTGGCATCTTACTGTGATAACATACCAAATTTGAGATAGTTTGACGTAGTTGCTCTCACTTTCTGTCTCTGTATCTTAGTTTGCCATTTTAATTTTGTTTATCTATTGTTGTTCTGTCTTCTTATAGCTCTCATTGTAACAAACCACTTCATAATGGCTATTAAATTTCGTTTTTTCGACTTTTACTTCATCATTGTGATGAGCTATCTGTTGGTCGTTCGTGTGTCGATGAGCGATGTTATTTCGTGTCTCATTATGCCCCCTATCGAGGATTGTTCTGCAGCCTGTTCAACTAGTATTTAGTGGCAGAGGCAGTCAAGGTGCTAAATCTTTACGAGAGGACACGCTTGGTAGCTTAACGATTCTATTCAGGGTATCCTGTGAGGCTGGGGCCGCACAGTAGGCATGACTTCTCAATGATACCGTTCAAAGAATTTTTTAGAGGATCAGAATAATAGAAAGTGCCGAAATTAATTATTGAAAAATAAGAGCTATAAGTTTAATTTAATAGACTTGGAATCTATGAAGAGTTAATTTTCATAGTCCCATAAGAAATTCAAAGATAGCAATTTTTTAATCAAAAACCAAGTGTGTCTAAACTAATAAAATATTCTTCAATTTATAAGCCGTGCATCATGCATGCATGTTCCTATTACATTTAATTTTATTCAAGTCCAATTAATGTGGTCATTATTTTCTTGCTTGCCATGCTTACGGCTGCCGGCGTCACAAGGATCAATTTTTTCAAGGCTGAATTTTGAAGGCTCCATGACACAAGCCCTAACACGAATTATTTGATGAGGGTCGGTGCATCCGCGTCATTCTTTCTGGATCAAACGAGACTCGTCCTTGAGTTAATATCAAGAATATTGCATTTGTCGACATTGATTATAATGTTTATCCAATTAGCCCAACGAGCATTGATAAGATAATTAATCATCAACTACTCAAAAAAGTTAATTGTGCTCTAGAAGAAGCGGTGGTAAATGGATCTTGAAATCGATGCTCCAATTTTGAACAAAACATAGAATCACGACTCAAATCAATCAGTGAAAAGGGATTTAGAAGGTAAATTTCAATTGACTTTTTTTTTCAATGAAGCCAAAATGTCTTTAACAAAAAATGAGTTGATTTTTACATCTCCATAGGTTGACCTCAAAACATTTTCATGAGGTGTTCCAAAATGCCCGCGAGTCTTTAGGTGATTTAAATACAACTAAAAAGACTTGTCTTCTTAATTTCGTAATCTCAATATCATCGAGGTCACGTTCTTTTCCTGCGAGCTTCAAAATATTATTCCATCGCTATTTTACGACTCGTCGCCTTTAAGACTCGGTAACTGAGGGTGAAGCTTTAAATGTCACTTGTCATATGCCCAACATTTGCCATTTCAGCATAGATAGTGATTATATCATTAATAAAATAATTATTTTTAACTAGAACACGAGCTTTGGTGCCATCTCAGCCAGCAGGTTCACCTTCTTTGCAAGGACATACTGCCCCAGTTTGGCCACATCCTCGTGAGGCGTGGTGTGATCTTTGTAGGGCCAGTCGTACCACTTCTGAAATCCTCTAACAATTTAAGAATGGAAGGAAACATAATGAGGACATACCAAGAGCTACAGGATCTCAACAAAATCCCAGTCGCTACGTGGAATCAAAAGTTGTAGTCTCTTATTCCAAACCCGAGGTCGTTCAGGTCTGAGACGTCGGCAGGCATTAAAAAGGCCACTTAAGCAGCTGTCGCCAAGGTAAATAATGCTGAGACCGTAGCCGTGAAAGATTATGAAGGTTCAGGATGATCCCTTGAGCCTCTCAAGCCTGAAAAAGACAGTCCGGATTGGTTTGTGAGCTATGCAATGTACAATGCAATTCTCAGGCGAGTTTTGATAGTGATATGGCTGGCAAAAAGCACCTTTCAAATGTGATGCTTTAATTTGTATGGAGTTGTTCAAGTTCAGTACTATTCTATCCCTGATGCTCCGCCGATTACGTCAATTCCCCGTGTCATTCAAGGTCATCATGATAGTCAAGGTCATCATGATAGTCAGGCAGCCTTCGCATCTACGCAACTTAATCGAGAAGCCCTTCATGATGCTAAGGATTGTCGTGATGCTCTGGCTCAATCGCTCAATCGACATAGTATTCAAGATCCTCTGATATGTTCTCCGAGGCTGTATTGTGGAAATCGATAGCGAGATGGTGAGAATGGAGGAGGAGAGAGGAGTTCTGACAGAGGAGATAGAGGAAAAGAGTTGAGGGAGAGAGAGAGGGAAATAAGGGAATAGATGAGAAAGAGGGAGAGCCGAGAAGAGAAATGAAAAGGATGATTCCCTATATTTCACCCTGCCCAACACAGTAACACACTTAATACACCACGGTTAGAAGGACTTCGATCTCAGGCATCTCGGCCACTAATAAACAAAGTAACCACCTAACAAATTAATAACAAATTTATCAGTAGAGAAGGGAAGGAAAAAACCAATTGAACAGAACAGTGCACGTGTAGGGGACAACAAATATATCAGCATAGTAACCGAAAGTGTACGTGTAGGAAAGAGGATCACATTTAATCAGTTCATAAATTAAATATAATCACAGAGTTTCAGCGGTAATGGTTAGATAGTCGAGTGCTCCACCGTGTAGTTGTGGACGGTTGCCGGCGTATGTTTGAGGGACCGTTGAGGAGTCCCAAAGCCGTAACATTGTCCTCATCATCAAGAGAATATTATTCTCAAGGTTAAACGAGGAAGAAGCTTGATGAAGAGTTGCCACCATAAAACTGTCACGCACCAACTGCAGCAAAAGTCATATATTTGATGTAGCTTCTTTTCCCACTGGACCTCCTTGCAAGTAGAGAAGCAGTTTCCCCCTTTGGTTGCTTAGCATCCCATTGAGCCCTGCTCCCCACTAAGAGTTCACTTAGAAAAGCACGGAACTCTTTGATAATAGATTGATACTCCAATCTACGGTCATTTGAAGTAGAATTATCCTCCTTGCCATGGATAAGCTGTTCTGGGTGAGAGAGCTGGCGGTAAGTTCCAGTTCTTACTTCATTAATGACAGTTGGCTCAAGAGTGACAAAAACAGCACACGGAACATGCTTTTCAGCTCCAGTTTCAATCGGAATTGTGGTCAATGGTTCAATCTCCCACAAGGAAACTATCGGCTGCCTCTTCACAGCTATTGATTCATCCCAGTTAACCTTGATATATCAGACCAGCTTAAGGGGGCCATGCAATAGATTCGTCCTAATTCCACTCTTTTTGTGAGCCTCAGAGGTAGTTCTTCCAGAATTCTGCCCTCATCTCTCACTGATGTAATAAAATGATCAACATGAAAAATGTCTTAAAACTCACTAGGTTCAGCCAAAATGATGTTATATCCAGCGCAGTGACTATAAGAGTAACATTAAGGTATCATGCAATAACCATCGTATCACAAATCGCTGATCTCAGTTGATTAAGTCCACCATTGCACAAAACCAGCAGGTAACCATTATTCTTGTGACCCCTCTTAGGAGGACGTTTACGAGTCGGCACCGACACCATCGGCAGCTTGAGATGCAAGGCAGAGTTTTGAGTAAAACATGAAGATTGGTGGAAGTAATCAAGAGAAGGAAAAACTCGCTCAGCTGCACGGTGAGGAACAAAGAATCCTCCATATGTGCTTATATCACTGACAGTAAGTATTTCAAGAAGTAATTAGTTGGCTGTGTGTTAGGAGCACCCAATTCGACAGGTAGTGCACACACATCTTATTGTTCTGGCGGTGTCACTGGTTGCATGATCAGTTTAGTATAGTCTTCATCTATTGTCAGATCTACAGGCATGATCACATCAGGGAGCTGGCAAGGAAGTTGTCGGGGCAAACTAGGGTACTTAAGAAGATGAGCATCTATGCCGTTGTTAGTTGAGGCTGCAGCCTGTTCACAATGACCCTGAGGAAAATATACAACACAGCTTCCAACAAGCGGCAAGAATACAAGAGGACCTGCACACGCATGCCACAGCTCAAAATTCAAATAGTTCTAAGCTATCGTGCACTGCTAGTAAATTGCCTCCCAGTGCATCTTGAGTCCCTGTCCAATTGTAAGGAGGCTGCCAAAATAAGGAAAAAGAATTTGCAACAGCCTCACCGATACACCAACAAATTTTGTTCTTAGGTGGAGGAATTGAATTCGTTTTTAAGAGCCGGAGTAGAATGAGGTGGAGAAGTGCCAAAGGAGAGTCCGGTTCGGTGAAAATGGTAATTTGTGCCCTCATTTGGGGAGAGCAAGCTTCAATGGTCATCACACATGAGAATTGGAAGAGGGAATGGAACTTCCCAAGGAAGGCCTTAACAACTCTACCAGCTTTGTCACTGCAAGACACCCCCATTAAGGCCACATACGTCACAAATTCACATCCCCGAGCACCAGAACCTACTATGAACACTCTTGCATCCACAATTTTTTTCTGCAGCTTGGATCTAAAAATAGAAATCAGGGCATCATAATGTTTGTGGAAGGGCCAAAAGTCATTCGAATCCAAGTGTTGAGAGTGAAGAAGATCAGAAGAATCAAAGTAGAAGAACTAAAAAGGTGGATGGTGCTTACTAATGCAGGCCTTAACAATGTCTTGGCCAACAATATCACCAAACATGGCAATCATGGAATCCAAAACAGTCCCCATACCAAAGGTGAAGTAGCGAAGGACATTGTGATCACTCTCTCCAAACCTTCAGTCGTTAGGATCCTTAAGCGCGTCTTGCAATGGGTTGAATTTCAACACATTAGGCTGATTGCTGGACAGTTCCCAAAAATTCACAACTCCACAGATCTACAAATCCATAGGAGCAAGAGTTGTCACTGACTCCACACCAGTGATTGAAGTCGTGAACTATGAGGGAGTTGGAAGAACAGGGAAAGTTGTGGGCAGTAAGGTCTATCGGTCGATCTGGGTTAGGATTTGAGGGATTTCAATGAGGGATTGCTGGAATGGTGCCATGGTGGAGGCAGAGTCGGCGATGCGGTCGACCTGTGGTTGTTCGGACGTGTTGCACGAAGTAATAGCAGTTTGGAAAAAATTTTCAAATGTGGGAGCCACGAACGATGATGGAGTTGAAGGCCAAGAGAAATTTACAATCAGCAAAAGTAGCCGGTCGATGCGGTTGGTATGAGAATGCCGAATTTGTTCTGTGGTGGGAGAAGAAATGGCAATTTGAGGTACATGTAGTTGTACAGAACCAACAGTGGAAGGGATTGCAGGTTGGAAAAAATGGAGATGGGAAGTAATAGTAGAAGTCACGGAAGGTGAAAAGTTCACTGACCAGTTAGGGTTATGTTCGATTCTGTAAAGCGATTGGTTGAGTTCAGTTATGGACGACTAGAGTTGTGCTGTGGTGGAAGCCATTGTGGACGAACTTGCGATAAGTCTGTCGGTAGCCTGTCGCAAGTCCTTCATCGCTTTGGCAACCTCGGCAATAAACGCTTCGATTGTGTCGAGTGCTCGTTCTTCAATCAGTGCTTCCTCTGCTTTTGTCTCAATAAGAACACCATTTGATACGTGCTCCATGGCCTTATTGTGGAAATCGACGACAAGATGGTGAGAATGGAAGAGAGGGGAGTTCTGACAGGGGAGATAGAGAAAGAGAGTTGAGGGAGAGAGAGAGAGAAAAATAAGGGAAGAGATGAGAAGGAGGAAGAGCTGAGAAGAGAAACGAAGATGATTCCCTATATTTCCCCCTGCCCAACACAGTAATACACATAATACACCACGGTCACAAGGACCTCGGTCTCAGGCATCTCAGTCACTAACAAATAGAGTAACCATCTAACAAATTAATAACAAACTTATCAGTAGGAAAGGAAAAAATCAACTGAACAGAACAGTGCACGTGAAGGGGACAACAAACACATCAGCACAGTAACCAAAAGTGCACGTGTAGGAAAGGGAACCACATTTAATCAGTTCATAAATTAAATATAATTGTAAAATTTCAGCGGTAATGGTTAATAAAATTTATGTATCTTTATCATAGCTATAAAATTTAGGTAGTAAAATCGGGTAAGTCAAATAATTTAATTTTAATTAGTTCTATTAAATGTGTAACAAAAAGACTTTGAGATTTAAAAAACAAATTCAGTCATTTAAATAAATAATGATCCTCAAAAGAGTAAGAGGTAAACTGTGTTAGTGTGTAAAAGAGACTATAATTAAACTACTTATACAACTAAATTTAATAAAGCAAAGTTAATTGGCCAATCTCATCTGCTAATAAGAGGTTGGATAGTCGAGTGCTCCGCCGTGGAGCTGTAGATTGTTGCCGGCATATGTTCAAGAGACCGTTGAGAAGCCCCAGAACCGTAACATCCTCGGACCCTTCTGGCACAGCTGATTCCTCTTTTGCTTGCTCAAGCCCAAGGAACAGGAGCGCCAGTGTGGATGCTTTCAGAGATACCAGCACCTGGACAAGCTGTTGAACGCGGGTTGGTTGCAGAAGATCATCAGCAGAAGTCTGATGAAAGGAAACCACTTTCAAATGCAGCTGAAAACTTGAATGCTGTCTCAGGAGAGGATAAAAGTGAGAAGCAAGCTGTCATCCGTCACGTTGCAACAAAAAACCAGAGCATCAATCTTCAGATGATTTGGTTAATGCACCTTCGAAAATTGACAATGTCTGAATATGCACTTCTCCCGTGACTGAAGTGGAGAAGCTGTTAAATTCAGAACATGATGACACTTCCAAGCATGAATGCCGATGTGTGGGAGGCAGAAACAAGAATTACAGCGTCGCCAGAGGAATTACAGCTGTCAAAATTTTTTTTTTATGGCATAAAGATGATGGGTAGGAGATTATCTGGCTATGTCTGATTCCAATTTTCAAGGTTGTATGTGCAGTTTTTGATCCCAATGCTTCGTAGATCTTGAACTTCCCGAGGAAGAGATGCATCTGCTCTCTAGTACTATGCATTTTTGGAATGGCAATATTAGTCGTGGTTATGTGAAAATTGGCTAATATAAACGACTTTTAATCATTGAATGTGTGTTAACGATTTCTACATATTCAGAAGCCTCTTCTTCATCGACCATGGCTTGTGAGATTGTTGCCTTCTCTCTACTCCGGATGAAGCCCAAAATCACTGTGGCTGTCAATGACGTGGATTGTTCAATTTGCATACACCTACTGTATTCAGAAGGGACCCCTAATGCACAGAAAGAAAATAGTCTTTTTGAAACTTGTAAGCTTCCACAAATAAATACTGCTAAAGACAATCCACGTTTTTCTACATGAAACATGTTTATCTTTTCACCATTTTGAAAATATACAACCGATCCCCCATCTCATGCATCCTCTATCATTTACCCACTTTCTACCCTTCAGTAATGCGATGCAACTGAATGCAGAAACAAATGTGTGTCATCCAGCCACCGGAGGAATCCAAATAAGCAAAAAAATGGTGGTGGTGAATTGTGCCACAAGAGGGGGGAGTTTGGTTGGATATCTTGTGGTTTGACCCCTTTCTTTCAAAATTGCATTCAAGAGAACATATCAACATCCTCTGGGGGGCCCTTCCGAAGCTTCTTCTGTAACTCTAACTTCTTTGGCAATACCAGTTCTGCTGCCTCGCCATACATGGAGAAATATCTCTCCAGAACCATCTGCAATGTGTTTTAAGAAAATGATGCATGGAAGCAGATATCCTAAGCTAAATAGTTGGTTAATAAAGGATCTACTTATAATACAGTCGGTGTATAGAAATATGAAAAACATATAAATCTGATGCCTACCATGGCTGCATAGGCATCAATTCTTCCTTGGCGTGCAGACTTGCTGAGGCCCCTGAAGAAAGTTTCATGAAACGAGCTACTCATATCAATAATGCTAAATCTAACCCCCCCCCCCCCCCAACAACCAAACCAATAACGTAGATGAGAGGGTGTGAGGGGGAAAACAGGCAAAAATCAACCCCCTACCCCTACCATACATGCTTGGTGACCACATTTCATCATTTTCTTTGGTAATATACATGTACTTGCATGAAATTCTATTGATTTGCTGCCTACTTATACTAGTTTAGTGACTTATAACAATGAACAACGAAGTATCATAACAGCTCATCCTACTTACTGAGATTTAAGGCTTTATTATTGCTAATATTATAATAACAAACTATCATCAAAACACATAAGGGGAAAGAAAGAAGTTAAATTGCAAAGTGAATTTTGTGTAGAGAATTATCAACCATACATTGACAGATGTTCAGCGCTCCAACAGCTTTATCTGTAGTAAAGAATCTAATCATTAAGCCCAGATTTTATTACACCATAAATTTGTTGAGTGCCTATTTATGACAACCTCTAAAACAGGCTTTTGCTTCAGGAACTCAAGTTGCACCATTTAGGGTTTCCTCTTTTTAGCTTCTCAAGAAGTTCAAATGCATTTTTAAAGTACTTTTAGCAGAAATTCAAATTGGACCCACTCAAAAAATACATTTATATTGAGAAAGAGGTTTGACATATGCCTTCTAAAATCCAATCAGAAAAATTGCAGTCTCATAGGAGAGAACAGAAACTCGGAAAAAAAAAATCAATTATGACATAATAAAATTTGATATTCGTGAATAAGCAATTGAGAATGACAAGGATCATTTTAATAGATTTTGTTTTGATGAAATCAATAATAATACAGCATAGTATTCCTAACATGATGCAATTCTGCTTTATGCTGGATGGAGAAAAGCAGACTTAAATCCAAATCATCTATCAAACAAGTGCAAAACTTGAGGAAACAGATGCTGTTAATCAATCATGGTATTAGAAAAAAAAATCAAGGTATAATAACATTTCCTTATCTCTTGAAGTAACAAGCAACATTATGAAAAAGCTCAATCAGTTCATTTCAAACAAGAAAAAATAAGTAGTTGCAATATTCTGCAGTAACTAAGCACCATTCACACAAATGCCTTACCAAGGAAGCCATCTTCTCTATGCCCTAAGAAAACACCAGCTCAGGGAAAAAAATAATTGAGTAGAGGAATTACATGCTGATCATTCGGTGCATGGCGTCAGTTGATGTACCATATTCATCCTGCAAGTATACTCTCCAGCACCTTCCATATATGAAAAGAATATCGAGTCAGAAGTCCAATAAAAAGAAGTGATTCATATATTTGACAAATGAGAACTACATTCTGTATTCAGCACAAAAGGGAAGGGGGAAACCGGGAAAAAATGGTCATTCCCAAATCAAGAGAAGGTGTTCATAGAGGAGATTAAACTTGGCAAATTGGAAAACGATAATCAAGTAGAAGATCATTCTCCACTGTCCTTATGTAAGGAGATTTATAAAGAGCATGAAGCCCATGATTGGTTTTGACCTCCTCAGTTTGAAGAATAGAAGAGTTAAGGCAATGCTCTACTCACACCTCAATGTTTTTCATCTGCTTCTCTTTCCTAGTTTCTTGCATATTTTCACAATTCTAAGCAAAAATCATGGTGATCCTTTGCATAATTGCATCGATATACAGCAATGACATGGAGATTATGGGTTCAAACCAAGGAAATGACCATGTTTCTCTAATAGAATTGCAACTCCAGGAATTTAGATGGGATACCTTTCAGCAGCCAGAACCGCAAGCCGTCCCGCAGCGCTTCGAACTTTATTGGATTGAGGTGTCTCCCTACCGTCGGATGACTTAGGCAGGCCTATTATAATTTCATCAGCCTCCTACATCTCTCACGTTTCACATTTTAGGTGGCAAAAGTAAAACATACATGTTTGCATTCAAAAGCACTTAACTCCCTTCACTCCTTATGTATGCATAAGGCAAAGTGCATCTCCAACACCATTTGGTAATTCCAAAACAGTTATTGAAAGGCATGAAAACATCTGGAACTAAAAAATTTTGTTTTTCTAAGCAGGAACTAAAATTTAAGAGGTGCTCACCTCTTTCTCTGCAATCTCAATGAGCCGGAGTTCAAGCTTTTGTCCTCGCAATTCCAACACCTAGTAAGCATCTCAGTATAATCACTTTCAAAATGAACGGAAAGAGTAAAAAGCGGGGCTGGATGAGATTAAAGTAAATGCTCAAGCCTACCGTAAGAGGGCGAACAGAGAATCCTTTGCTAAGGGCAAGACCAGTACGAGACAATCCTAAATCTACCCCTAAACTGAAACCACCCCTCCAGAGCGGATCTCGTTTCCTGCGGAGGGCATTAGAGAGAATTTCGTCATCCAAGGAAAATCCCCAAATCCTTGTTCCATTTCCAGCCCTAGCGCTAGGGCCGGAAGAAATTCGCAGAGAAGCAAAGGGGGAACCGGTGCCGTTGGAGTGGACGCCACTGGCTGTGGAGTGGATGGCATGAACCTGGCCGTGCAAAGCTGCTTGAAGCGCCATTTTCAGCTGCTTGCTACAAGTAATCCGCCAAACCCAAAGCCCATGATCATGTAGGCTTATAAGGAATGATACAACAACTGGATTGGGCTAAAGAGTAGGCTTTTCACTAGGTGTTACATTGGGCCGAAATGGCGATGAGGCCCATATTCTTGGCCCTTTCCAAAGCACACTATCATTGCAGCCCTAGATTTACCATATACTCATACTTTTTCATAAATGCAATTTTAATTTTTTTAAAGATTTGATTGATAAAATTTTGAATTCAACAAAAGTGAATTTTAATAAAAGTCAGAAAATTTAATTATAAAATATTTTTATAATAATTGTTTTTTCAATGGGGACCAAAACCTTGGTATGGCTTTCCACGAAACAGAAGTAATGAAAACGGCTAGTGGACGAAAAAAATGATTGAGTAGAGGAATTACATGCTGATCATTTGGTGCATGGCGTCAGTTGATGTACCATATTCATCCTGCAAGTATACTCTCCAGCACCTTCCATATATGAAAAGAATATCGAGTCAGAAGTCCAATAAAAAGAAGTGATTCATTCATCATATACGACTTTCAAGGAATTTTTTTCATACAAAACTTAAAAGCATGTGATCTGGAAAGGTAACAGAAAGTTGCTGAAGCAAAAACAAAGATATCTTAGAAGAGAGCCCCGAAAGTATCATCTTCAGCTGCACATAAAACATGCTACCAAACTACTCTGCAGCTGATTGTGAGTGCAAGTACTGCATCATGCATCATGCATCATGCCTCGTGTATGTACAAAAAATCAATTTGATTATACCAGAGATATAAGCAAACTATTCAACATAGATATTGGCAGTGAGAATTGATCATTTAAAACAATGCCACAACCTCTAAAACAGATGACGCAATCAACTACGCCTAATCCATGAATTTGATGATCTGTGCAATAATAAAACCCTTTTGTGCGCAAATCAAGTACCAAAGAAGATCAAGTAGAGAAATGTTGATTCACAAGTGGTGGGCTGAAATCCAGATATCATCTCCAGTGTGGAAATTAAAACCTGCATTGGCTTGTTTAATAATAGATAGTTAAAAGACATGATCGCCTCCCATCCCCCTAGAAAAACAATAAATGGGAAAATGAGGACAAAAACCCAATGGGAAAGACAATGCTACACATTCTCAAAGATTCCCAGGCTTTTGAAATATCCAATGCGCCTGGAGCCTCATTGTCACCCACAATTACTAGGTTCACCGTGCAATTAGCATGGCTTGGCACATTGTTCACAAAAAGTTGTTGTAATCTTTC
>JAODPA010042769.1:0-11908 GCA_025585075.1 Nepenthes mirabilis | reverse complement strand
GAGAGTTTCGAAGTAGAGAGAGAGGAAAGATGTGGTGAGAAAGGAGAAGAGGGAGAGGGCCGGCACGGGAGGCGCAGCCAACCGCCAGCCGGAGAATCGGCGCCAGTGAGGCCAATGAGGTGCGGTGAGGAGTCGATAGGTTGAGTGTCGGCGGCGGCATGTGGCAGAGGAAGCCGCACAGTGAAGAGAGAGAGAACGATGATGAACCCGCACAAGGAGAGCAATGACTGTAGCGCAGCAACACCAGCATCGGTGGGGTGATGCCAGGGAGGCCGATGATGGCCACCCAAGGCAGCGGCGGTTGCGAGAGGCGGCGGCGCTATGGTGGAGCACCTCGATAAAGGGCCGCGCACGGAGGAGAGAGAGGGCGCGGTAGAGGAGAGAGAATCACCTGATTCGGATGTTTCGGGACATTCTTTTTTTAGATTTGTAAAGCATGAAATTTAGGCAAGTATCTATAAAATCCCTCTTTAATCTAATTTAGTATCTGATTTATTTTGGATACTATTTAGAATGTTTACTAACATGCATATATTTTTATACATTAGATGTGTTTATTCTGATCATGCATGTGTAGTTCATTGGATGAATTAGGGGTTTTTTGACTAGGTTTTATGATTTTTGGAGGGTTTAATATTTTTTTCTAAAAGTCCGAATAATTTATAAAATACTGTATATTTTTATATCAGTATATTTGTAAAAAAATGAACATAAAACTTTGCATGGGCTGTGTAGTTACATACATGTGTCAGGTTGTGGTCACTACATTTAGATTTAGACTGTTGGATATGCTGGCCAGCTCTCGATGGAGAGATTTATTTGAAAATCTCTTTTCGCCGGCAGAAAAGTTTTGTAGTAGTTACCCTTTCCATTTGGATAATTTGACTTGACCTTAGAATATATTCGAACATCCTAATATATCTGACAAATTTAAGGATTATACCAAAAGTTATGGTGGCAAATAATAGTGAGTAACATTATCCATTGATACAGAGTACATAAGTGGCCATACATGCTAGCCTAATTTGTATTTATTTTTGCCTAAGGTTATCGGTATTATGTGTAAGTATTCCTCAAGTTAGTTTTTAAATAATCAAAATTCAAATTTAATGCATAATTTGTATCTCTACATTTATTTATATTGGACTTTGATTTGGATTTGGATTTTAGATTTGGATTTAAAATTTATCAATTTTACTCTCAATTGGGTCTTAGTATGTTTCGTACTAACAATTTTGATTATATGTTTTGATCCAGATCTTTGGAATATTTGTCGCGATACTGCTTCAGTTTCTGGGCACGCTTTGAATCATTCAACGATCGGATTCTGCCCCAAATGACAAGCTGATCGGGCCTTTGATTTAGATTCGAACACAGACTTGGATTTGGATTGGACTTGAAATAGGCTATTTGCCTATTGGAATCGGTCCGGATCACTTCTGTTTTGTTTATATATATATATGTACATGTCCCGATAAGAACTTTTTTATTTGAATTTTTATTTTAGATTTAGATATTTGAATTGAGTACGAGATTACCATTGAGTTTCAAATTCTGAATATTAGATTTTTATTGGATTTGTCATATTGGCGATTTGAATTTATCTTGTCATTTGAACAGATTCTTATCCATTTGACTTTTTCTTTGATTTATTGGACTCTTTTTTTTAAAAAATATGATACTTGTTGAATATTAGGCACACTTTTCCTATTTTATTCCTTCAGAGTGAAGATTCAGATGTATTGTTAAAGTATGGTCGTGATCTATCAACCATTCGTCTGATTCAGTTACTTTTGATTTTATTATGATTTAAATTAATATTTGATGTGATCGGATTATGGAATTATTGGGTATAAGTCTATGGTTATATTTTGAGAACAGCTCGAATATTATGATATGTTTGATTGTGATTTTTGCTTAAATTGTCACCTCCCTTACGATAATTGTAGAGCAGGTCACATTTATTTTATCGAGATAGTTGTCTGATGAGGTCCTGTGTGGATTTTGATAGGTGTCAGGTCTCGTTTATTGGTTTGTCATACCTGAATTTTGGAACGTAGAATTATTTGTTTAAAATTATTTGGGATTTTACATTTTAAAAATTATAATTAATTATTTAAATTGACCTACTTGGTTCGGATTTACTACAACCGGGAGAAATGACTAAGGAAATTTCACTAACTAAAGGTGCCATGGAAGCAGAACAGAAGGGGAGATGGAGACTTAAGATTTTTTGGAGAAAGAAAGTAGTGGGAAAGCTTGAACTGCCGTGTGGCCTTTATAAAGACCAATGCCGCTGAAGAAAAGTAGTGCATCGAAAAGGCGCAACAATCATAACGGACATGTGTCAATTCCAGAGAGGGCGTAGTCAAGTCGTATCCTCAGGCAAATTAATTACCGAGATTACAACTGCCCTATGTGGCAACACGTGGCAGAAAGCAACGGGTCACTCAAAGAGGCATGAGTCTTGAAACGGCTTTGCAGCCCTTTGATTGCCCGTCCGGAGGCATAATAGAATGATGCGTCAAGCTTAACCTGCTTTGTTCTCCGGATTCTAGTGTAACGGTCAATAAATCTTGTCAACTAGCGCAGCCACTCAGTTCTATAGATTCTAACATTGCGGTTAATGAATCTAATCAACGTTCTCTTCCGCTTAGTTCTCCGGATTCTAACGTTACAGTCAACGAATTCGGTTAACATTCTCTTCCGCTCAATTCTCCAAATTCAAGCGTTACGGTCAATAAATCCGGTCAATGATCACCTCCTCTCCGCTCTCCAGATTCAGGTGTTATGGTCAAAAAATGCAGTCGACGTTCACTTTTGCTCTGCTCACCAAATTCCAACAACATGGTCAATAAATATGGCAAACATCCACTCCGGAGTGAAAAATAAAAGATAGCGAAACATGCATGGCAACGAAAGATGAAGACTAAAAATAACTATAAGTTTTCTCATTAACTTCCTCTTTACAAGTTACACGACCAGTATAGGCCAATATAAGATAAAACTTTGGGGAAGAGGAGGAGAGATTTATCAAAGATTTGAATGTGGAGAGGCACAAACCCATATTCAAATATTGATAACAACCACCCCACAAAAAGGGGTGACCAAAGCGGCATTACGCACAAAAAGGGGCGATCAAAGTAGTTCAAGCTTGCTGACTCGAAATGACAGCGTCAAAGAACACGAATCGCCTGAGCTGTGAACCAGCAGTTGGGGCAACAAGCTTCCCAGCAGAGTTAAGCTCCCATGACATCACACCAGGCATCATGGAAAGGTAATGCTAAGGAACGTCAAAAGCTCCCCAATTTATAGCACAAACGGAAGCACTAAATGCCAAAAGGCAATAGTGCTGGAAAATCTACAAAGAATCAAGAAAGTAACGAAATCACACCAGGAATAGTAGAAATGAGAATATGGGACAAACATGAGGAGACAACACAACCAGACACGTCCCATCCTGAACATGTCGAAGGCTGGAGACCCTGGCCACCAGCATGGGGGCTAGTGATGGGGATGGCAGTAGTGGGTTGGCCTAAAAGAGATAAGTGGTCCAGAATCGATAGCGGTCAATTTGTACCTAAGACGGTCAACGCTGTCATTGATTAGAGAAGCGTAGCAAGTAGGCCGGACGCGACCCAAGATAAACACGACCCAGATCAAAATCGGCCCATACGCACCTTCCCAAGCATTAGTAGTCGTCTGCCATAGTTCTCTGCACCTCCAAAAAAGGCAATATCATTTGTAACGGCAATCTCCGAGAATCAGAGCACATCCCTGAAGGAAGGCGCACAAACCAGCGTGCGATCTACAGATGACACCCTAACAGTCACTGCATGTGGTATCTCCAAGGAAGGAAGGGAATCCTCCTTCCTAACCGTTACAGCTCAGAATGGCGCCCTCGCCCTTGCTAGAGAAGACAATGATGCCTATAGAAGATAGGCATCCCACCTTGCCACTTAAGGAAGGTAGCGGGAGCCCAAGACTATAAAAGGTCAAAGATACCCACTCCACAGGTACGCCTTCTTGCATACTCAAGTTATAAAAGCTCTCTAAGTTCACAGGCATCTAACTCTCTCTCTCTCAATTACTAGTTCCCTGTGAGCTCAATACTTGGAGAAAACTGCTTTCCACAAGCATCTATGACCAAAGCCACTTTTTCTGCGAGTGTACCTCCTATCATCATTCTCAAAACCCACTCCCAGCATTCATCCTTACATTCTTTGCATTCACCTTTTTATTCTCAGAAGGCTATTTACTGACTTGAGTATCAGAGTGTTTTTGATAGGACTAAATTTCGCCGTCACCTTGAAGTTGTGACGTATAGGATCCTAAATTCAGTGGACAGTGACCAGAATCCGACAGATCAAATCGATCCTAATTCATTCAAAATTTAAATTTAGGACATATCAAGAGGCATCCTCAGGCAAAATAGAAAGGAGGGGTAACACATTTAAAAACAGAAGAAGATTTCACTTGTAAAATGAGGAAATAAAATATAGAGAGTCACTTGCTTTAAATTTGCTCAACGGCAATGACAAGACAGTAGCTTCAATAGTCGATGACAATGTCCCTGACAATAGCAACAATGGCGAGCACTAGTAGTAATGGAGTAAATCACTGATTTACCTTTTTCCCCTTCTCGTACGATCACCTCTCTTACCACTCTCTCTCTCTCCCCTTCATTCTCTGTTTTCTACCACTCTACATGCTCTTAGTGGATGATTTATTTAGAATTTTCTTTGAAAGGAAGTTTGGGAGGTTGTTGCAGCAAATCTTTGATCGGTGAGTCAAGTAAACCAATTGTAGCAGCACAGGAAAATTGTCTAACGGTGGTATGGTAGATATGATAGCAAGATGGCCTTTGGGATGGGCATGACATGATGGCGGGATGGGTATGTCAAGGAAGGTTGGTGAGGGTAAGTGGTTGGGAAAGGAGCCAAGGGAGGATGTGTTTGGCATACGAAGATGGGTGAGGGAAGCCGAAGAAATCGAGAGAAATCATTGGCAAGCGATGAGAGTTAATAATATTACTGTTATTATATTATTGTATCATTATATTAATGTTATTATTAGATATTTTAACTTAATTCCCTAAAAAATAATTTGATTTTTTCTACATAATTCATATTCGAAAAAATAATTAACAAAAAAATATTTTGGATGTTACAATCTAATCCTTAAAAGATCTTTTTGTCTTCAAAAATATGCCTCAACCCTTGAATAGTTGTAGATAGTTTTCACGCAAATTTGCTTCGATTTCCCATGTCGCATCACCTTCGTCTTGATGATTCCAGATGACCTTCACAATTGGTATCACCTAGGAGCATAGAATCTTGTCTCATCGATTTGTAGTATGTATAAGTTCTTCTCTATAAGATAGGTCTTCCTAAATTTCTAATTGGTTGTGCTCAATTTTGTGCAACTCGTCGCATACATACTTTCTTTAGATGAATACGTGAAATACGTCGTGTACTCCTACTAGAGGCGGTGGTAATATTAGCCAGTAGGCCACCTCACTAACTCATTGTAATTTCTTGAAAGATCTAATAAATCTAGGGCTCAGTTTAC
Organism: Nepenthes mirabilis; assembly: GCA_025585075.1. Classification (NCBI taxonomy): domain Eukaryota; kingdom Viridiplantae; phylum Streptophyta; class Magnoliopsida; order Caryophyllales; family Nepenthaceae; genus Nepenthes; species Nepenthes mirabilis. The sequence continues at coordinate 6,337 of JAODPA010042769.1, read as the reverse complement.
TTCGCCTTCCAAATCTTATAATTCCCTTTATAGGTGATACTTCAAGGAACACAGCATTGCCAACTTTGAAGCTTAAATCTCAACGTCTTGTATCTGTGTAGTTCTTCTATTAACTCTGAGCTATTCGCATCCATTCCCTAAGTAAATGGATCTTTTTTGTAGTTTCTTGTATGAAATTCAGTCCTAAAATCTGGCAATCTCCTACTTCCTTCTAACTGACTAGCAAGTGGCACTTCATTCCATAATGTGCTTTGAAGGGTGCCATTCTGATATTGTCCTGAAAATTGTTGTTATATGCGAATTCTGCAAATGATAGATATGCCGCCCAACTACCTTCTATATCTAGGATTGAGCTTCTACGTATGTCCTCAAGTGTATGGATAGTTTACTCCGTTTGGCTGTCAGTCTAAGAGTCAAATGCAGCATTGAAATTTTATCTCATCCTTAACTCTCTATGAAGACTCCTCCAAAACTGTGAGACAAATCTCAGGTTTGGATCTAAGATGATGATAGCTAGCATCTTGTGCAATCTGACTATCTCATCAATGTAGAGTTTGACAAGTCAATCCAAGAATTGCATCAATTTCATCACAAGAAAATATGCCAACTTAGTCATTTGGTCTATAACAACCTATATAGCATCACTGCCTTTAACGGTCCTCGATAGTCCAACATTGAAATCTATGGAGACTTGTTCTCATCTCCAACTTGGGATTAGTATTGACTGAAGCTTCCTGTTAGCCTTTGATAATCTATCTTGACTTGTTGAGAAACCAGGTATCTGGAAATAAAATTTACAATATCTCTCTTCATACCATTCCACCAAAAAGTCCTCCTTAAGTTGCGATACATCTTTGAAGATCTTAGATACAACATGTACTTAGAGTAATGTTCCTCCATAATCGCCTTTCTCAATCCAGCCAAGTTAGGAATATAATTTTGGTCCTAAAAAGTCAAAGTCCCATCCTTCTTAACCATATACTCTACCTGGAACTCACAAGGTCACTCTTTAGTAATGTCTGAAAGCACTCGATCATCCCTCTGAGCTACACGAATGCTTTCTAGCTATTTCGGTTAGACTTTAAGGTAAGATACTATAATCCGAGGATCACTTGAGTGTAGCCGAATGTCACAATCCTTAACCTCCTCCAACATTTTTCACTCTCTCATCATTAAGTAGGCTAAGAGACTGGTTGATTTTCTGCAGAGTGCATCAGCTACCATATTTGCCCAGCCAAGTTAATACAAAATCTGACAGTTATAGTCCTCAAAAAGATCCATCTACCGCCTTAGATGTATGCTCAGCTCTTTCTACGAGAAGTGATACTTTAAATTTTTATAATCAGTATAGATGATAAACTCCTCTCCATATAGATAGTGTCTCCATGACTTCATAGCAAAGACGATCATGACTAACTCAAGATTATGAATTGAATATCCCTACTAGTAGGGCTTTAGCTAACAAGACCTATAAATGATTACATTTTCCTATTGTATCAATACACAACCTAAGCCTTTCAATGAAACATCACAATACACCACAAATCTACCTAATCCTTATAGAATCATCAAAATATGTGCGATGGTCAATCTATACTTTAATTCTTGAAAACTCTACTCACAATCATTAGACCAAACAAATTTTACCCCTTTTGTGTCAGCTTGGTCATCAGCAAGGCAATAGTAGAAAACCCCTCTACAAACCTTTTGTAATATCTAACAAAGCCAAGAAACTCTTTACTTGAGATGGACTAGTTAGACGAGTCCAATTCATTATGGTATCAATCTTAGATAGATCCATAGACACTCCATCTTCTAAATGACATGGCAAAGAAAATGTGACTTCTTTTAGTGAAAATTCACATTTTTTAAACTTGACATACAAATACTTCTCATATAACTTTTGAAGCACGATCTTCAAGTGCTCTCCATACTCCATAGCCTCCCAAGAGTAGATTAGGATATCATCATTAAAGACTACGATGAAAATGCCAAAAAACATCTAAATACCCTATTCATTAGGTTGATAAATGTAATTGGTGTATTTGTCAAACTGAAGGGTATCACCAAAAATTTATAGTACCCATATCTAGAACAAAAAGCTATATTCAGAATGTCACTCTCCTTGATCTTCAATTGATGGTAGCCCAATCACAAGTCGATTTTTAAAGATATACTTGAACACTGTAATCAATTGAAAAGGTCATTAATTCAGGCCTACGAGTACTTATTCTTAATGGTCAATTTATTAAGCTCATTGTCGTCAATACACAATTGCATTGACCAATCCTTCTTTTTAACAATCTGTACGGGTGCCCCTCATCGAAAAGTATTGGGTCTAATGAAGCCTTGATCCAAAAATCCCTGCAACTAAACATTTAGCTATTTTAACTCAGTAGGAACCATTTGGTATGGTGCTATTGAGATCAGTGCAATCCCCGCTGACAAGTCTATAATGAATTTAATCTCATGGTCGAGGGGTAAACCTAGCATCTCATCAAGGAAGACGTCTACAAATCCTTAAACAATCTAACATTCACTTGACGTTGTTGAAGACATGAAGTCTAAGAACCCCTAGCATCCACCATGAAGTAAATGGTGAGCATGCAAAGCTAAAATCATAGGAGTCGAAGCACAACTCTCAACGCCACAAAACTCAAACTCCCCAATTCAATCAATAGAGAATGTCACAATCTTTCAAAAATAATCAACTTGGGCATGACAAGGGTTTGTCATTCCATCCCTAAGATCACATCAAAACTAACCATTCCGAAGGAAATTAGGTCAACTGGCAACTCGTGATTGACGACATGTATAATGCATTAGTGAAACAAATTTTAAGGGTGCTACTCTTACCCCAAGTCTCACAAAAAAGGTCAGTGTCACAAAAGAATGAGTGTAACTAGAATTGATCTACACATGAGCAAGTATAGAAAAGACGGGAAGAATACCTTCTACAACTGTCGGGAAAGCCTCAGCATATTGCTCTGTCAATGCAAATACTTTTCTCCGAATTGGACCCTTTGACTTACATAGTGGAACGAATCTCCTTAATGCTCGATAGTCTCAAAAATAGTGACTGGCCTTTCCACATAATTCATATTCGGAAAAATAATTAACGTAGAAACATTTGAAATGTTACATGAATTTGGTTATCGATTCTATGATCCGACAGACAAGAAGTTTGTGAGGTCAAGATACGTAGTGTTCACAAAAGATGAGACCATCGAGGACATTGGCAAAATAGAGAAAGTGATCTCTAACAAAGACAACAACTACCTTACCAAAAAAACCTTTATAATATGAATAGTAAGTTTTTAACAATGAAACCGATTCAAGTTGAAGACAGTGCACAAGAAGACAATGAAGGCGATGAGGACCACAAGATCCCCATTTTTTATGACGTGGATGATGCTAATGTGGATGTTGATACTTAATGATGATACTCATCATGATGTTCTCAAATTGCATCGGCAATCTAACTCCAATGATCCTTGAGTGCTCGACGACTCTTCTATTGCATATTGACTAATGAATATGTGTTACTTATCCATAGTGAAGAACTTGAATAATTTGATGAAGTAATGGAGGATGAATACAAATTGGAGTGGATAGAAATCATATAAGATGAGATGAATTCTTTACATAAAAATCACACTTTTGAGCTAGTTAAGTTTCATAAGGGAAAGCAAGCGTTGAAGAATAAGTAGTTTTCATTTGAAATTTGACAAGAACAACTCTCAACTAAGGTATAAGGCAAGATTGGTTGTAAAATGATTAGGCCAATAGAAGAACATCAACTTTGAAGAGATTTTTACTCCCGTTATGAAGATTTCTTCCATTAGAATTATTCTTAGAATGGTCGTGACCTTTGATCTAAAAATTGAATGACTAGATATACGGATGACTTTATTCCATGGTAATTGTGAGGAGGAAATCTATATGGAGTAATTGGAGGAGTTTCAAGTTAAGTGGAATGAGCATTTAATATTCTGGTTAAGGAAGAGACTATATGGGTTAAAGAAAGCTCCTAAATAATGGTATAAAAAGTTTGAGTTAATGATGGTGAATTAATGATACTGAAAGACTATTTTGAACCATTGTGTCTTCATTCAAAGGTTATTAGAAAATAATTTTGTTATTCTCCTATTTTATGTAGATAACATGTTCATTGTAGGATAGAATGTCTCCTGAATTGCAGAGTTGAAGAACTTTGGGAATTCTTTTGGCGTTAAAGATTTGGGACAGATGAAATAAATTATTAGTATAAGAAATTTTTGTGATTAGAAAGAAAAAAAGTTTTTAATATTCCAAGAAAGTTACATTAAAAATGTGCTTCAACATAGAGAAGTCCAAACCGATAACTACTCTACTTACCAATCACTTTAAACTGAGCCCTCAACAATGTCCTTTTGTAGATAATGAGAAGGCCAGCATGAGACACGTGCATTACTCTTCGACCATTGATAGTTTGATATTGCAATGGTGTGTACAAGATTAAACATAACTTATACAGTTAGACTAGTTAGTCAATTCATTTTTAATCCTAAGAAGAAAACTTAGCCTGCAATGAAATAGATATTGAGATATCTTCATGGATCTTTCAAGATATGTCTATACTTCAAAAATAGCAAGTCGCTTCTAGTCGGATATGTCAATGCTGACATGGCGGGCAACATTAACTCTAAAAAGTCTACTTCGGACTATATAGTTATGTTCATGGATGTATCTTGGTAGTCAAGGCTAAAAAATATGTTGCTCTCTCTACCACCGAAGCTAAATACATTACAATGAGATAAGTGAGTAAAAAAATATTGTAGATAAGAAAGTTTATCTGAAAACTCAGCTCTAAGTAACAGTGGTGTATGATACTTTGTGATAGTCAAAGCGTTATTTACTTTTGTAAGAACTCATCATTTCATTCCATATTGGAGCACATTGATGGTTAATCTCATTGGGTGAGAATTGTTATTGACATTGGGTTGTTGATACTTGATAAAGTCTGGACCGAAGAAAATGGGTCAAATATGATGGCAATGGTTGTACAAAGGAAAACGCTTAAAGTTTGCTAAACAATAGCTAGGATGATGATAGACCCATAAGTCAAGAGGAAAATTTTGTTAAATTTTTGACTTACTGTCTTATTAGTCTTGCACCATTGGCATATTGTCTAGTGGCATGCTCGATGTTATATGAGATTTTGCTTGATCAAAGGAAATTTTTGGGTGGAGCATGATAGCCACCTAAACGGAGTATGTGTATTGTTTGACTAGAATGGTAGCATCTTATGAGTGCCTGATAGGTGCACATGTATAGTTTGTACAAAAAGGTTATGCTTAATACACGCATGATGGGTACTCATGTGCTATTTTTCTTGTAAGTCTGTGCTTGATGCACGCCTAAGGGGTGCTTATGTATGACCCTATTATAAATCATCCTAATAAAATTTTAAAGCATTTATTGCAATCCTTCATGATGAGCGCTCATACGCTATTTGTCTAGTAAGTTCGTCTGATATGCGCCTGAGAGATACTCGTACACTGTCCCTATTATAAATCCTAGTATGATCTTAGGTCATTTATTGTAGTCTTTTTGAGTTTTTCAGAGTTGACACTATGAAAAATAGAAAAGGAAGAGAGAGAAATGAGAGAAGATGAAGATTTAGTTATCTGTTTAAAATTGGAATCGTGTTTTAATCACAATTGACCTTAGATATATTATTCTTATTATTGTGAATGATATTTTACAAGTCATTTTTTTATCATTTGTCTTATATTTTTTATTATTCAGATTTATTATTACAATGTATTACATCCTTGTATCTATTGAAAGTTTTTGTAACCAAATTTATCGCATAGTGGATATTTTTTAAACTCATAGTCAATGATTTTTTCTCTCATTTTAAGAAAGATTTTTTACATAAAATATTTTACCTTATTATTCATGATTATTTTTTTTAACTGTTTGGTATTGTATTATTTTTTTACGGGTTCAAACAAAAAGCTAGAAATGATCATTAAAGTGTTTAGTTTTTAAATTTGTAAGCAAAACTTTCACGTCCGAAGTCCTACAGGGAAAATGTCCTGCTTGGAGAAAGTATCTTACCTGAAGGTATTAAGTGAGATTTGTCATCTGTGGTATGATACTTTGACTGTGTCAGGTCAGCTAACCTTTGGCCCACGTACGGTGTTGACCAACACCACAATTGGAAAGTGCCTGGCACGACCTACTACGAAAATAATTTTTTTAGCATTTCAAATACAATGGTCATATGATTGTTCAAGCTAGCACGATTAGCTCGACCATTGTCCTTTTTATAAAAAGAATTATATATAAA
>JAODPA010042758.1:0-11909 GCA_025585075.1 Nepenthes mirabilis | reverse complement strand
CAACCTATGATTTATCTCAAAGCGTTGTTCCTACTTAGAGTTAAAATATAGACATTATGGCATACCCCGAGCACCGTGGTACATCACATGACACCAAAAAAATAAAACAAAAATCTAGTCCTGCAAAATGGATAAGATTCATTAACGAACACCAGCACAAACTTAATAATCAGCAAATTTAACAGCAAACTTAAGTTAAGAGCATGCTACATCTCATAGGGCATCAGAAAACAATAAAATAGCTGCTTTCTTCAGCAAGAAAACGGCTACATTCGACAGCAGTTCTAGCAACAGCATCCAGTAGCTGGACAAGAGTGCTTTCCTTGGGCAGCGGTCCTTCCATCCTGGCAAAGAAAACCCATATCGGCAAATGCACCATACTGGGCAGAGTGCTCACATGGCCCACAATTTTTTTTTTTTACCAGACATGAGCATACTGATATATTCCTCCATTCTGGGAAATTGCTTCCATCCCGGTAAATTTCTTGATATCTTTTGATAGGACCTTAGCTTCTTCCTTAAAGAATCAAGCAATTAAGTCGTTTAAGCCCCACTAGAAAGTATTATTGCCACCATACCATAGACATGGTATATGGTTTGAAAAAAAAAAAGTTGTTATTTTATGTTTAATAATTCATTATATTCATTTATTATATCCAATAGTTTGTATGAAAAAAATAAAAGAAGAGTACAAAATCTCCAACATAAACTAAGAGCAACTTTGACGTATTATAAATTTATTATAATTTTACAAAAAATGATGACATATCACTTATTATGTGAGCTCAAAAGTAAAGAAAAATAGATCACTCAACGATCGTAGAATTATGTTTTCTACAAAATTGTAGAAGTAAAAGATTTTAAAGCTGATATATAAACCTGCATGGTTCCATATTATAGGAATTCCCAGCTGAAGGGCTTGAAAACATAGACTTTAGGTAAGCTTTGGAAGAGCAGCGCTACACAAGCAAAAACTGCAGCACTGGCCGCGAAAAAGGGTGTTGCGGACTGATGTGAGTCCCACATTGGAAAGCTTGAGGTAAAACCTCTAGCTTATAAGTTAGGGGGCTCTCCCTCCTACTAGACCGGTCTTTTGAGATGGGCTCTCCCTTTGACTTATACTCGTATCAAATGGTGCTTTTATTGAGACCAGCCCCTGCCCGGAGAGGGTTACCTGCGGAGGGTTCTGACCGGAAATGGCTACCTGCGGAGGGGCTGACCTGCTGTCGATGCGCCAGGGCGGAGTAAAGCGTCGCAGAGTGAAAGCCGCCGAGTGAAGTGTCGCAGGGTGCAGCCGCCAGGATCGCGATTGTTGAAGGAGGGAGGAATGATGCGAGTCCCACATTGAAAAGTTTGAGGCAAAACCTTCAACTTATAAGTTAGGGGGCTCTCCCTCCTACTAGACCGGTCTTTTAGAATGGGCTCTCTCTCTGACTTATGCTCGCATCACGGACCTGTATATGAGTGCTGTGCTTTCATAGCCACAATCTAGCCTGTATCACAAATTGTGATACAAGATTCTGGGTCTGAAAGCTGACAAGTTTTTGGCTGGTTTCGGTTGATCTGCTTGCCTTTGCTCTTTCACTGAAAATTGACTCAACTTGGATGTTAGACCAACCTGACCTGACTACCGTCCGTGAGTAGTATGCAGTTGCCCATGTCAATGTTGACACAAAGAATAAAATCAAAGGAATATATTAAAGGATGAGCTCCTACCTTTCCCAGATCTTCGAAAAATGCCACCAAAACATTCTCAGAGACTCAGATGAATCAAACTGCTAGGACCAACAACATCAGGTCTAAACAAGAAGCCCTTGGAAAGCTCCGGGTTCCCCTGACCCATTAGAAAGGAAATAGATCCAACAAGTGGTCTGCATCAGAGATGATCTCAGTCTCCAGCAGCATATATGAAGAAGCCAACTGATTTCATGTTGGAAGTCTATGCTTGGATCCTTGTTTTGATTTTCTTATGTCCTCCTTGATCATTGTCTCCAATATGCAAATCTCAGAACAAGCATCAGTCTCTGCAACAATAAAAGGAAAGAAGCTTCCACTCAAACCATGTAAAGTTCTGCCCAGAGGCAGAGATGAGAAGACGACGAACTGGAGAGACGAAGGGAAGGGAGGACAGGACAGTGACGCAAGAGGCGGACGCAAGGCTGGTTATTCCATTCTAGTTCATGGAGATTACAAATGCCTTCTGCCTTTTATAATACAAGAAATAGAAACGAGAAAATGGAAAGAAAATAACAGGGGAAAGAAAATAACAGGAAAAAACAGAAATAGGAAAAATACACAAATATATACACTAGGCTATACACTAGGCTATATTTCCTATTAGGCTATATTTCCTAATACCCCTTATAAGGTGGAGCATATATATTGATTATACCCAACTTGAATAAGTGAATCTTCAAATGGTGTGCTGGCAAAATCTTGGTGAACATGTTAGCAAGTTGATTATGAGTGGTCACATAGTGAGTCTGAATACTTCCATCTTGAATTTTGTCACGAACCAAATGACAATCCAGCTCAATGTGTTTGGTCCGTTCATGAAAAACAGGATTGATGGATACGTGTAGAGCAGCTTGATTGTCGCAGTAGAGGTCAGCGGCGTGAGAGTGTGGTATCCGCAAATCAAGTAAGATATAACGAAGCTAAGATAGTTCGCAGCAAGTGGTAGCCATGAATCGATATTCTGTTTCTGCGGAGGAGCGAGAAACAACTGATTGTTTCTTGCACTTCCAGGAGATAAGGGAATCCCCAATGAAGATGCAGTAGCCAGTGATGGATCTTCGAGTGTCAAGACATGAAGCCCAATCTACATCATAAAAAGCTCGAAGTTGAACGTTAGAAGTGGAAGAGAATAATATACCTTGTCCCAAATTCTGTTTCAGGTATCACAGTACTTGATAAGCTTCATTCATGTGATTAGATGTTGGCCGAGTCATGAATTGACTCAAAATGCGAACAACGTAACATATATCGGGTCTTGTGACTGTTAGATAGAGGAGCCTGCCAATCAGTCTTCGGTAGATATCAGGATCTTGCAGAACAGTTCCAATTTCTTTACTCAGTTTTACATTTTGGTCCATTGGGAGTTTAAGGGGTTTGGAACCAGGGGAACCGAAATCTGCTAAAATATCAAGTGCATATTTTCTTTGACATATATGGATGCCTGTCGATGATCGTGCAACTTCTATCCCAAGAAAATATCGTAAACACCGAGATCTTTAATTTTGAAGGTACGATTAAGATATGATTTAACAGAATGAATGGGATCCAAAGAACTACTAGCCACAATGATGTCATCAACACATACAAATAACACTGTAAAGGATTGATCATCTTTTTTGGTAAATAGGCTATAATCAGCTTTAGATTAGGTGAAGTCAAAAGTAATGAGGGATGTAGATAGCTTGGAGTACCATTGCCTAGAGGCCTGTTTAAGGCCATATATGCTTTTTAACAGTCTACAAACTTGATTCGATTTTCTTTTAGTGTATCTGGGGGGTTTCTGCATATAGATCTCTTCATTTAAACCCCCGTATAGAAAGGCATTGTTAACATCAAAGTGGTACAGGTGCCACCCTTTGATGGCCGCCATTGCTAAGAGATATCGAACTGTAGTGAGTTTGGCAACAGGAAAAAAGGTTTCATGATAGTCTATCCCTTTTTGTTGTGTATATCCCTTTGCAACTAATCTACATTTGTATCTCTCAATACTTCCATCACTATTAAACTTTAATTTAAAGACATATCGGCAGCCAATAGTTTTCTTACCGGAGGGTAAGTCAATAATGATCCATGTCTTATTTTGTTCCAATACGTTCAATTCATTTTCAATGGCTTCACGCCATTTTTCATCACAAATGACTTGGGCATATATTTGTGGTTCACTGTGAGATGTTATGTAGCTGAAAAATGTCCAAAGGTGGGAGATAATTTTTAGTATGATATATGATTTTCAATGGGATACGGTTTACCTGGAGGTGTTTGTACGTTTGATCTAGTAGACGAAGTCTGAGATACTTGGTGACAATGAAATTCCTTCAGGTATTCGGGCGCTTTACGAACTCTAGTGGTTCTTCGAACGGGTATTTGACTAATTGTAGTAGACTGGGTATCATTCGATGCATTTGGTTTCGAATAATCGTTGATCAGTTGTTCCTGGTCCTGATTGTGGATAGGAACGGTGGGAATTTCTTCATTATCTTCGGTCATAGGTTCAACTACAGGATTCGAACGCGAATCATGTAAGTTGGATGGCACTGGTTGTGTTTGCCATAATTGTTCGTTATTGGTAGTAGATGGTTCTAATGAGAATGCATCGGGTTGAATATTAAAGCTTTGGTCAATGCCGTCATTTTGAAAAGGGAATACATTTTCATGGAAAATCACATCTCTTGAATAAAATGTAGCATAGCTATTTAAGTCGATTCATTTGTAGCCTTTGACACCAAACGGATAGCCTAGGAAGACGCATTTTTTACTTCTAGGATCAAACTTGGTACAGCCCTGGGAGATGATGGAAGCAAAGCACAAGCAACCAAATACGTGGAGGTTGTCATAGTTGGGTTTGACTCCAAATAGAATTTTATATGGAGTCTTATTTTCAAGTAATGGAGTGGGAATTCTGTTGATGATGTGTGCAACGGTAAGTATACAATCACTCCAGAATTTCAAAGGAAGTCCCGATTGAAATCTAATAGCTCTAACGACATTCAATAAATATTGGTGTTTGCGTTCAACGACACCGTTTTGTTGTGGTGTTTTCACACAACTACGTTGGTGAATAACACCTCTTTTACTGTAAAAGTCTCTCAATCTGAATTCAGTTCCATTATCGCTACGAATCACTTTGATTTTGACGTTAAATTGTAAGGCAACCATATTGTAGAAGGCTTCCAAGCACAATTTTATATCCGATTTTTATTTCAGAAGGTAAATCCAGGTACTTCTGGAAACATCATCAACGATAGTCAAGAAGTATTTATATCCGTCATAAGATACCTCGGAACATGGTCCCCATAAGTCACAATGCACCACGTCGAATAAGGTGTGTGACTTATGGGTGCTCGGAGAAAAAGGAAGGCGACGCTGCTTGGCCATGTGGCAAATAGAACAGGGATTATTATTAATAGAATGCACTGCTCCTTTTATAAGGGAATCGCTTATTAATTTCATCCTAGAATACGAAATATGTCATAATCGAGAATGCCACAGATAAGAAGACAATGAAGCAAAATTAATAGAGGGCTCCTTGTAAAATTTGGAGAGAAGGCTCTCTAAAGAATTGGGATCAACTTTCTTTTTCATCAGATAATATAAACCATTTTTTTTCACCCATCCCAATCGTCGTTCAAGTAGCAAGGTCCTGAATCAAACAAATGTTAGCCAAGAAAAACATACAGCAATTAAGTACATCAGTTAGCCGTTTTACAGAAATTAAATTAAAGGTGAAGGAAGGAACACAAAGAACATTTTGCAACGTTAGCTTATCGGTAATTCTAATGTTTCCAATATGAGAAACAGATGCTTTACTTCCATCCGGAAGTTTGACAGAGCATGAAATCTGGACCTTGTGATGAATATATAATGAGGGATCACATATTATATGATCTGTGGCCCCAATATCCAGAATCCATACATGTTGATTATTATTATGATGTTTATGAAAGGGAGAAACAGCGGAGATATTACTAGTCATATTAGCAGCCTTCGGCTGCTCAATTATTGAGTCGAACATAGGCTGCCTCGTCTTGGCAGCAGCATCCTTTGATTGAATCAATTTCATGAGTTGTTTAAATTAGTCTTTGGTCAGCGCAACACTGTCATCAGTGTTTCCTTCTTGATCGGTGTGGTTTTTGAAGCTTGACAAATTGGCAGAGGAAATTACAGTCCCAATTTTGCCGTGGGACTTGTAATTAGGGGAAAACCTTGCAGCAGGTAACATTTTCAACCACATGCCCGGTTTTGTTACAATAAGAGCATACTGGCGCATCAGCATTGACGTTTTTGAATCACTGCTGTACAGAGTGCCCAGCAATTTTATAATAAACGCAGAATGGCTTGTCTTTCTTGACATGGTGATTCGTTTTCGCAGTGCTCTTGAAAGAGCTAGAGTTTCTTTTGGCCATTAACGCTACTGTGTTCAAGTTCTGGGTAACAAACAGCATTTGATGCTGCTGTTCTTGTTGCTGAATGACCGAGAATACTCGGTTAACAGAGGGAAGAGGGTCCATCATCATGATTTGATCCCGGGCATTAGAGTAAGAATCATTTAATCCCATCAAAAATTGTATAACGCAATCTCGTTGGTATTTATCAGTAAAGATTTTCATCTTGCCGCAATCACAATTTGGGAGGGGATCATAAATCAAGAGTTCATCCCACAATGTTTTGAGCTTACCGTAATACACGCTTACGGGATCTTGTTCTTGCAGCAGGCTAGCCAACGATTTCTTCAACTGAAAAATCTGTGGCCCGTTCTATTGCGTAAAGCGGTCACGTAGCTCATTCCAGATCTCGAATGCATCATCGACGAAGACAACGCTTGATTTAATCGATGGGCTAACCGAGTTTTGGATCCAGGAACAACCATGTCGTTACAACGCCATCAAATTTCAAAATGGGGATCGCTTGAGTCACTCGGTTTGTGAATAGTGCCCTCGATGAACTGAAGCTTATTCTTGGCTCTCAAGGCTCGACACATGGCTCTGGACCACGTCGCATAGTTGTCGGCAATGAGTAAATCGGTGACAAGGGTAATGGAAGGGTTCTCACCGATTTCCAGCCGGTAGGGATTTGTGAGATCTGTGAGGGTTTGGAAACGCATATGTTCGTGTGAAGGACTGATGGATGGACTGGCTGTGTTTGTGGTGGTTTCGAGCGACGTTGGTGGAGATCCAATGCTATGATACCATGTAAAGTTCTGTGCAGAGACAGAGACGAAAAAGACGACGAACTGGAGGGACGAAGGGAAGGGAGGACAGGACAGTGATGCAAGAGGCGGACGCAAGGCTGGTTATTCCATTCCAATTCATGGTGATTACAAATGCCTTCTGCCTTTTATAATACAAGAAATAGAAACGATAAAATGGAAAGAAAATAACATGGGAAAAAAAATAACAGGAAAAAACAGAAATAGAAAAAATGCACAAATATATACACTAGGCTATACACCAGGCTATATTTCCTATTAGGCTATATTTCCTAATAAACCATAATCTAAAATGGCATGAACATCAGAATCATCTTACTGGAAAGTCTTAAATTGAGCTAATAAAAAATTAACAACCGGGAAAAAAAGGTTGGTCCCTGATAGGTCGCTAGAGCCTCCATAGTCCACATGAATCATGAGGAGCAATTCGCAAGGGAAACAAAAACCAAAAAAACACCATGTCCTATCTCTTGGGACGGTGAAAAAACTTGAAAGACTGCAAGGATAACCAAGGTGGCAGCATTGCTAGGAAAAGTAGCTGGTCAAACGAAGTACACAGAGAGGAGTTTGTCTAAGACTTCAAATGAGTGAACCAAGGGTTGGGTTGGCAGTGATCCTTACTCGTGAGAGTGTTATTGGCTTATGACAAGGATTTGCAAGGTTAGGGTGAGGGTGTGGGTGGTGTGCTAGCCTGCTAGGCAAAAGTTTGATATAGTGGATTACCAAGGTTGTAGGGAAATGAAAATGGCTTCAGGGGGTTATGGGATAATTTTTTACTTTCTTTTACGTGTATTATGTCCAAGTTTCATATAGTGGATTGTTTTCCTATGGGTTCCTATGAAGATAGGCCAAAGTGCCAAACCATGTAAAGGTGTACTCTATTGTGTTATTGTGGTGTTTACTTCTATTTTTTTTTTTAAATAATTCCCTTAGTTATTATCTTTGACAGGATCCTTGCGGTTGAAACCGTGGGCCCAACAGGAGAAAACAGAAATAAATTAATTCAAGCCAATTAGGCCAATAATATTCTTTTCAGCCATCCACCACAAGAGAGCAAGAGAGAGTGGGAGTATGTTTCTCTTTTGAGGGAGGGGTCATGGAATAAAATATCGATCGATATATATGTGTTGGTGATACGTGCTCCATGGCCGCAAGCTAAAGATTGACGGTGCAGTGCGGAGATTGCTGAAGGAAGGGGAGTTTTGGCAGAGGAGAAGTTGGGGGAGAGGGAAATACAGACGAGGGAGAGAGAGACAGAGAGCTGAGAGAGGGAAATTAGGGAAAGAGGGGAAGGGAAAAGGGGAACTGAGAGAGAGAGAGAGAGTAAAAATTAGAAAATATCTTTCTTCGTTCCAATGATAAACAGTGGTGATATATTTATACATCCCAAGCCTAGCATACTAACCAACTTACTAACAATAATATGTCCATGTGCATTAACAAAAAGGGAATAATAGAAAATAATATATGTGTAGAGGTAATAGGGTTAACAATAATATTTGAATATATTCTCTAATTTTAGGAAGCGGTTGGACAATACAAGAGTTTCTACTTTCGATAGTGTTCGAAAGAGGAGGTACCACAGCTGTCACCGGTGAATTAGTGAGCCTTGTAAATTCAGTGAATGAGTTTCGCAGACTATATTGATGAGTTCGTAACATTACTGTATCCATCAAAAGAATCTTATCCTCAATGTTAAAAAAATAACAATCTTAGAGAGCTCCTACATTCTATGTATCATCTACCTATGCAGTGGTGCAAGTCACATTCATACAGTCTCGCTGATAGGTCATTGATGTCCATGTTGAAAGGCCTTGCAATGGGGTTGTAGGCTTGCACAGAGTAACTTTGTAGTTACAATTCATGGTTTTAGTGACATGAGCATTAGGGCCAATGACCACCATAGACGTGACAGTAGCAGCAAATAAGAGTACAGTACCAGCTTTGATTTGGAGAGGGACAACTCCCTGTCTTGCTACTTCGGTTCCCTTCTGAATCTATTCCCATACACCACCGATCCATCTGACTCGATTTGATACTTGAAACATTCACCAAGTTTCCTCTCAAACTGTGATTGTTCACCTTTCTTGGATGATCCAAATTTAGTCAGTGAAACCAATGATGATGATGGTAATGAGGTCGATAAGGAAGAAGACGAGCTCACCTCGCAACTACTACCAGAGCTAGCTATTAATTCAGAATCCAACCACATATGAGCTAGCACCTGACAAATCCCTTCTTCAACCTCGAGGCTTAGATTTGGATATCCATTAAGGTGTCATCATGCATGCACCATCCTGTGAGCCAAGCTGGATTCTATCAACAACCTTGGGAGGCCAGACAAAAGAAGTATAGTTGTCACTTCACATCGTCGGATCAGCCTATATGGCCCCGTTATCAAGACAATGATTTGGTTTCCTACCCCAATCCTTGACCTCCTCAAAATCGTGCTAACAATTTGTTCTTCCAAGAGACAGAGTCCTCTGGTCTCAGGCAATTGGCGTTGGCTGTTATTTTCCCCATCCATAACCTCATTCAATGCTGGTCTCTCAACCAAGAGTAATGGGATCTGCTGGACTATTTTCATGTTCAACCCTTTGTAAAATTTTTGAATGTCAAGGGAAAGCGGTTGGCATTCTTTGGTATCCATGATTGAAGAGTTGTGACATTCAAGCCACAATTGTCGACTATCATCAAGTCGAAAATATGGGGTGTTCCTTAGCTCCATTCTTTCATTATTGCAACACCTTAAAGTCCAATTAGATTCATGTGAAGGGTAGTAGTTTTGCATCCAGAGAGCATGTGCCCTATATTCTATCAGCCTCGCACCATTTTGTAAGATATAATCATTGCAGACATCACATTTTGGGAGAAAATGCACCCTGTGGCAGGATTTATGATACGGACGATCCCTTGATAGGGAAAACTCATGGTCAACAACAAGCTCATTGCATTTTTGGCAACTGGAACAGTCAAGGTGCCAAAAACTCCCCATACAACTCAAATATAGTCCATGACCAATCTCATAAACACTACCAGCACCTATTCTAAACTCCGAGGGAAGGAAAGAGAGATACTGTTGAAAAATGTTTTCATGATCATACTGAGGAGAAGAGTCAATGTTCAAACTCCCTTGAAGAGCTTTAGTCAGAAGTTCATCTTCCTCCAACTGGGCGTCATTTTTTATTGCCTTTTTCCTTTTTTGATCTTCTTCTGAAAGAGAAACTGCAATAGCATGGTTAATATCGTCATTGTTATCATCCGCCCAGAGATCTACTGAAGTAGGCTGGGATTATACTTCTCCATAAGCTCCATGATATTCCCCTGCTAAGAAACAACAAGTGGAGCCCCCGAAAGTCATACTCAACCAATCCATACAAACATTTGTAAGATATTGGCAATTCTAGCAACGCAAATTTCCCCCTATGGCCGTAACGATCAAAGTATAAAATTAATAAGGGTAGCAAGGATCATACCATTGATAGCACTTTCCACACAAAACTGCTTCTCTCGAAGAGTTCAGCATACAAAAACAGGACAAAGCAGTCTACAACTAATCTGGTCCTCCGCTGATGAAGAATTGAAGGTAACACACCAACCAATTTTGTCCCTCAAAGGGGGAATTGATTTCTTGTTCGGGGCCTTAACAATTTTCTGTTCAACAACCGCCTTGACACCCGAAGTGATGTATCGGAGTACATTGTGGTCAATTTCTCCCAGTCTTTTATCACTAGGATCCTTGAGCACTTTTTGCTGAAGGCTCTCATCTTCCACAACAGCATGAAGAGCAAGATTGTTCGTGTGTGGCTTTTCACGATCAGGTCTAGGGGTTTTGGCAGAGCACAATGGCACTTCGGCCTTTAACAATTGAAGATGAGAGGTGATGAGGGTGTCTGATTGAACGAGAAGAATAACGAATGAGATTCGTGTCAGTTGGGTTGGTGCGGTGGTGGGAACAATGGTGGTGATGCAATTATGGCCTCCAGTAGCATCAGTTCCGTTATTTAGAACTCGAATGGAAGTAGCGATGTGGAAATCGGTTGGTGAAGTCGTAGTTGGAGGCATCAGGAACGGTGTAGGGTTTGGAAGCAATAATGGATTGATGGATTGTGTCTCGATGCAAGATAAGGATTGAAAATTTTCGGTGAAAGATTTTAGAATTTGCTCAATGATGAAAGCATGAGAGGCGATACCTGATGTGTTTGGCGATCCAGTCACCTTTAACTCTTGTAACGCCTTCGACCTTGTTGGTACGTTAGGGTTGCATTCACTGGTGTTGAGCAATGGCAAGATAGCAACAACAAAATGTTGAAGATGCTTGGTTGTGGAAGTAAGGACGGCGATTCTAGCTGTATGTTGTCGGACAGTTGCCGCAATAGCCTTTATTTCCTTCGAAAGCCTTGAAATGGCGGCTTTGAGTGCGTTGAGTGCTTGCTCTTTGGCCAACATTTCTTCTACTTTTGTCTCAATGAGAGTACCAATTGATACGTGCTTCATGGCTGCAAGCTGAAAATCTTTTTTTTGGTAAGTGATTTTTATAAATGGAAAAGAAAATGTACAAATTAATATTCTATTTTCAAGTGATTTGTCGACTTGGATTTAAAACAAAGACGTTGGGGCATCCCCCAAGAACCGTGAAACATATCACGAAACCATATAAAGATAAATAAAAAATGTTACATCTGCCAAAGCCCTCTATCAAGCAAGCCAAAACAGCATGTCCAAATCCAATCCGGAAAACCCCAACTCGGCAGTGTGCCAGAGTAGTCACCCAAAAAAAGATGCCTATGCATCTCGGGCATTTGCATCGCCGTCGTTTGCCGCTCGGACATTTGCCGCTCGGTCAAAAGCAAAAATCTCCAAACTGTCGTAAGTCTGTAATCACGTGCACATCTCGTCACATTCACACCTCATCTCGGCAATACTTACCTCGGTCAGAATAAGAAATAACTCGGATCTTTCAGCC
>JAODPA010042747.1:0-11909 GCA_025585075.1 Nepenthes mirabilis | reverse complement strand
AACAAAAGCAGGGGAAATGGGGGGATTGGGGTTCAGGAAAAACGAAACGCGAGGGAGGAAGAAGAGAGGAGAGAGAAAGGTAGCTGGCGGGTAGAGAGAGAAAGAGGAAAAAATGAGGTTTTTGGGTTCGATTTCGAACTCGAACCAGCTAGAGAAGTGGTAGATCGAGTCGAGGCAAGTACTTCTATACTCTTTTAATTCTCTTTTTTGATTTTTATTCATTTTCTTTCGAGTATTTTCATTTTGGTACCCAACCAAATCATGTAAAATATGGAACCCATGACTTCTACATAGATTATTGGTGGTTTGATGTCTATTTCCCCCACGTTTCACACAGATTTTGCTTCGACGAAACCCTAGTCCCATGCCTAGCTCCCATCCCCCTTCCAATTCAAACCATGTGCATAAATTGTTATTAATTATGTATTACCCATATCCTAATTGTGTATATGCATCGGTTGGGCGTTCAATTTTCCAAGAATTGACTCGTTCGCTACGTCCAAAGGCTCTAAATCGACCCTGATACTATTCATCCGAGACAATTATTAAGTTTGCATGATTTCACCCTATTTAATTATTATGAAAGTTATATTTAATTGCACGTGTTTAATTATAAGCTCCGAAAAAATATAGTTGTGTTCCGTTTGTGAAGGAAATGTGGTCCGAAAACCTCTAAAGTTATAATTGTCTCTCGATAGTAAGAATTTCTAACCTTCCCTATGCTTAATGACGTCCATGTATACAAATTGAATCATGAGAAGATTTAAATTTGAAGGAAAGATAAAATCGTACAAGTATTTAGAGGAAAATCCTTAATTTGTTATATGACTGAATTGTTCTCCCGAGTGGAGAAATTTTGAAAGAATGAAATTTGGTGGACCTTTCCTCAAAGAACAAAAAATCATGAAACTAGGACCATGGGATTATGTTACAGAGGATAATAACCCTTGGCATGCCATTGATATTATAGTAGAGACTCAATGATTATTTTGATCGTGTATTATAGTGGGTAATACTCTTGACAAGTTTTAGGATATTACTGTGAAGGACGAGGACCACTCCTGGGCCTCAAGGGTACATGTGGGGGCACATCATTATTGGCCCGTCTATAGACATGATATGTAGATAGCCCCTCCACTGAGTCTAAAATAAAAACTCACAGCCTTAGAACATGTAGAGTGTCATGATCATTTCCTTGTTCTCCCGCACCTTTAGCTAGTAAGGTTTATTGGCGCTGGTTCGTAAATATTAACGTATTCATAAAAGTGTATAAAAACACGTTTCATATCACCATGCATCCTTGCACGTCACTTCCCTCTCATCTCCTATTTCATTTGTATATATATTGCTCCCATCCCATTACCATTATATATTATTTATTATTTATTTATGATACACTTGTTAAGTTATTAGCTCACCCTTACTTATTTTTTCTTCCAGATGAGCACACTCTTATACCTGACGAGTTTG
Organism: Nepenthes mirabilis; assembly: GCA_025585075.1. Classification (NCBI taxonomy): domain Eukaryota; kingdom Viridiplantae; phylum Streptophyta; class Magnoliopsida; order Caryophyllales; family Nepenthaceae; genus Nepenthes; species Nepenthes mirabilis. The sequence continues at coordinate 10,439 of JAODPA010042747.1, read as the reverse complement.
AATAGGCCGTAGGCTTAGGATAGGCAGTTGGACATGATGATGAGAGATTTTGGGCTTAGCTTCATGACTTGTGTATTGACATAAAATTTGTATAAATTATTGTGATAGTTATGGTCATATATGTGTGTAATGATGATGATGGATGTATAGTTTAGTTTCCACTGTATATGATATATGTAGTAGTTTTTGCAGATTTTTATGGTTATATTTGTTTACCTAGTGGCATCTTGTTTATACCGGCATCATAACTGGAGTTATGATATCGACACCTTATGTTGTGTATCTTGTGGCAGTTGTGATCCAGTGCATGTGTTATATGTGTGTTGCGGTGATTGTATAGGGCTTTGTACAGATGTTATATTTGGTGGATGCCCATTTTATAAATGAAACTCTGTCGAATTTTCGGTAGAATTACGGTTCGTCACAGTTGGTATTAGAGAAAGAGATACCTTAGGATTGATTTAGATCTTATGTGAAAACTTAGGATAGTATAGGCTAAGATTGAATAGGTCGATGTAGGCATAGAATGACTAAGTTAGGATACATAGTTCTAGTTATCCTAACCTACGTAACTTAGACTAGAACTAAGTTAGGACGGTAGTTTTATTTAATTACGTAGATAATAATGTCATAATTAGAGTCTGATCTTTTGACTAACTCGTAATTGTTCTTATTTCAAAAGTATCTTCTAAGCCGAACATGCTACCTAGATGTAGAAGTTTGCGAGGAGGTGGTCAACCACAAGACCGGGAGGCCGAATATTTAAATCTGTTTGGTCAAATGGCGAACATCATTGAGAATATGGAGCAAAGAAATCTCACCCCTGTTCCCACTCCGGCTCCGGTATAGGCCTTTGCAAATCTTGGACTATTTGCTTATGATTGCTTCATTTAGAAGCGAGTCCCAGAGTTCTTGGGGGAGCATGACCCCATTAAAGTGGACACGTGGTTTAAAAGATTGAAGAAAGTGTTCACTGTGATTCGATGCCCTGAGGAGGATCAAGTTTTGTTTGCATCCTACCGGCTAGAGGGTAAGGCGCATCATTAGTGGTAGATGAAGAAGAGAGCCTTGGGGGTGCCTGGGGATGAAATTACTTGGCGGATATTTGAGGAGGTATTTATGAAGTATTTCTCTCCTAGCTTCCATGTTCAGAAGGAGGAGGAATTTATTCGTTTGAGGTAGGTGGTCAGACTGTGGTTGAGTATGATGCCAAGTTTATTGAGTTGTTATGGTTCACCTCTTATATGGTTGAAGATGAGGAGAGGAAGGTAAGGAAGTTTCTGCAAGGCTTGCGGGATGATATCAGTAAGCAGTTGGTGACCCTCAAGCTGATGACTTACGCTAATGTTTTGGATCGTTCCCTAATCCACGAGTAACAACTTGCAAAGGAAGAGTTCTTCAAGAAGCACTCGCCAAGTAAGAGTGGTATTGGTGCTAGTTCTGGTGCAAGTTCTAGGAGGCCATCCAAGAAATCAAAGTAGCCGGATTCTGATAGAAAGAGTAGCCAGACCTCGTCATTTTCACAAGCTTCAATGGGCCTGTGCCACCATTGTGGGAAGGTGCATGGGAGTAGGCCTTGTTTTAAATTGACGGGTGCCTATTTTAATTGTAGTCAAATGGGGCATAGAGCCAAAGAATGCCCTCATCCACTGAAGGTTTGTGCTTCGAAGCTTGTGGTACAAGGAAAGGCCTTCGTAGTGTCCGCAATTGAAGCCAAGGTATCAGATAACATGGTGGAAGGTACTCTCTCTGTTTGTGACATTTTTTGTTTGATTTTTTTGATTCTGGGTCTACGCATTCATTTATTTCTTCCAGATTTGCCTGTCTTATTGCATTCTCTCCCATGACTCTTGATTTTTCTCTGGTTATATCGACACCCATAGGATCCTCTATTATTACCGATATTTCCTACCCTGGGTGCATTGTTGAGGTGATGGGTTGCCTTTGGTTGTGGATTTCATTCTTCTGGATATATATGATTTTGACGTTAGTTTGGGTATGGATTACTTGTCAAAGTATCATGCAACTATTGACTACTTCCATAAGAGAGTAAATTTTATAATTTCAGAGTGTGAGCTTTTTTACATTCAAGGAATCCAGATATTGAAGGAGTCTAGCTTTATTTCAGCTCTACAAGCTTGCCATTTATTAAAGAGCAGTTGTGAAGCCTTTTCTAGCTTATGCTAGCATTGTGGAGAGTCGAGAATTGTCTGCGAAGGAGATTCTGATTGTGTGCGAGTTTGAGGATGTGTTTCTCAATAAGTTATTTGCTTATCGCCACACCATTAGATTGAGTTCGAAATTGATCTCGTGCCAAGATCGACAACTATTTTGAGAACCCTTTATTGTAAGGCTCTTGTTAAGTTGAAAGAGTTGAAATAGCAGTTGTAGGATTTGCTTGATTTGGGTTTTATTAGACCTAGCGTTTCGCCATGGGGTGCTCCGATCCTGTTTGTGAAGAAGGATGGGACCTTGCGGTTTTGCATAGATTATCGTGAGTTGAATAAAATCACGATAAAGAACAAGTACCCGTTGCCTCGGATTGATGACCTCTTTGATCAATTATAGGGAACCCAAGTGTTCTCAAATATTAACCTTCAGTCGGGGTATCATCTGCTCCAGATCAAATAGGATGATGTGGCAAATACAGCATTTCGAACGAGGTATGGCCATTATGAGTTATTTATTATGTTGTTTGGATTGACGAATACTCCCGTAGTGTTTATGGATGAATTGAGTCTTTCAGCCTTATCTGGATAAGTTTGTGGTGGTCTTCATCGATGATATCCTGATCTATTCAAGGAATGTTGTGGAGCATGAGCAGCATTTGGGGATTGTCCTTCAGACCCACTGGGAGCATCGATTATTCACAAAGTTGAAGAAATGTGAATTCTGGCTTGGGGAGGTTGTATTTCTAGGTCACGTCATTTCTAACAGAGGTGTCTCAGTAGATCCAAAAAAGGTCGAAGCCATGATCAATTGGGATTGACCGATGACCGCGACAAAGGTCCATAGCTTTTTGGGTATGACTAGCTACTATCATCGATTTGTGGAGAATTTCTCTCGTATTGCATTGCTACTTACCTAGTTGATGAAGAAGGAAGCCAAATTTGAATGGACTGAGGAATGTGATCGTAACTTCCAAGAGTTGAAGGATCAGTTGACTTCTGCACTGATTCTGACTCATCTAGATGATTCTGGCGGGTTCGAGGTGTATTACGATACTACCAAGGTGGGGCTCAGATGTGGTCTTATGCAGAATTGGAAGGTGGTTGCCTGTGAGTCTCGGCAGTTGAAGACCCACGAGAAGAACTACCCGACCTATGATTTGGTGTTAGCCGTTGTGGTATTTGCGTCAAAGATCTGGAGGCACTACTTGCACGACGAGAAATTTTTGGAGTACTCCGATCATAAAAACCTCAAGTATCCGTTTTCACAGAAGGAGTTGAATATGAGGCAATGGAGATGGATCAAGTTCCTTAAGGACTACGATTGTGAGATCCAGTATCGGCCAAGGAATGCGAATGTGGTTGCGGATGTCCTGAGTCATCAGACTAGCTTGGTGGTGACGATGCAGATTAAACAGATGCAGATGTTAGATTGTCTGAAGTTCTGCCACATCCGGCATTATGTCAAGGGCAATAGGATGATGTTATCCTTTTTGCAGGTGCAGTCTGAGATCCTCCAGAGGATCAAGGAAGGGCAAATGAATGATCCATTTTCTATGAACATTGTTGGTGATCTTGGTAGAGATTCTCAAGTTGATTTCAGTGTTCGTGTAGATGAAATTTTAATATTTTGAAAGTGGCTATGTGTGCCTAATGATAAGGAGTTGAAGGAATAAATTATGAAAGAGGTGAATTGAACTAGGTACACTATTCACCCTGAGATCAACAAAATGTACCAAATTTGATGAAGATATTCTGGTGGAGGAACATGCGTAGGGAGATAGTTGCTTTTGTTGGGCAGTGTTTCATTTGCCAGTAGCTTAAGGTTGAGAGGAGGAAGCCTTCAGAATTATTGCACCCATTGTCCATCCAGAGTTGGAAGTGGGAGGACATTTCAATGGACTTTGTTTTCGATTTGCCTAAGACTTCGAGGAATTATAATGCAATCTGGGTTGTTGTGGATCGGCTGACAAAATTTACACATTTTATAGCCATTCGGACTACGTATTCCCGTTATCACCTGGCACAGCTGTATATCAGTGAGATTATTAGATTGCACAGTGTGCCAGCGTCTATTGTGTTTGACCGTGATCTACATTTTATCTCTTAATTTTGGGAGAGCTTGCAGTGAAAATTATGGGCGAATCTGAAATTCAGTACAACTTATCATCCTTAAACTGATGGTCAGTCAGAGTGGACCATTCATATTTTGAAGGATATGCTTTGAGCCTTGGTAATGGAGTTTAAAGGAAGTTGGGATGATCATCTGACGCTAGCGGAGTTCGCGTACAATAATAGCTTCCAGGCAAGTATTGGTATGGCTCCGTTTGAGACACTATATGATAGAAAGTGCCGATCTTCGATCCATTGGGAGGAGGCTAGAGACAGATGACTCATTGGTGCCAATGTTATTAGAGAGATATCGAAAAAGATTGTCGTGATTATTGATAAGTTAAGAGTTACTCAGAGTCGGCAGAAGAGTTACGCAAATCGAAGAAGATTAGAGCTCCGATTCGAGGTCGATGATTTTGTGTTCCTTAAAATTTCACCATCAAAGGGAATCAGAAGGTTTGGCATCAAAGGTAAGTTGAGGCCACATTATTTCAGACCGTTCGAGATCTTAGAGAAGGTTGAAAAAGTGGCGTATCGGTTGGCGTTGCCACCAAATTTGGTCGAGGTGCATAACGTCTTCCATGTATTGATGTTGAGGAAGTACGTTTACGATCTAGCGCATATTATTGATTATGGCCCCTTGGTTATTAATGAGGATTTATTGTATTTAGAGAAATCAGTGGAGATTTTAGATCGCAATGATAAGATCTTGTGCTCGAAGATGATCCCCCTCGTGAAAGTTTTATGAATAAATCATTCTCATGAGGAGGCGACGTGGGAGAGAGAGGACAAAATCCGAGAGAAGCATCCCCATCTATTCCGAGGTATGTTGGTTTAATTAATTCCTAGGATTCATTAATTTTGAGAATGAAATTTTTATAAGTGGGAAAGAATGCAATATTCCGAATATTTTTATCCGATTTAATTGAGTTTATTTATTTTTGAGTAATTTGAGTGTGATAAAAAGTAATTAAATATTATAAAAATTTTAAAAAATATTTGAAACTGTTGGGCCAGCGCCGAAAGTGCGCTTGTCCAGTCGTCAAATATTGATTTGAGTTTTGAGATTTAAACAAAAGCAGGGGAAAGGGGGATCGGGGTTTAGAAAAAACAGAACTCAGGGAAGGAAGAAGATAAGAGAGAGAGAGGGAGCCGGCGAGTGGAGAGAGAAAGAGGAGGAAACGAGGTTCTTAGGTCCGATTTTGAGCTTGAGGCAGTTAAAGAAGTGGTAGATCAGGTCGAGACAAGTACTTTCATACCCTTTTTAATTTTTCTTTCAATATTTATTTATTTTTTCTTCGGTATTTTCATTCTGATACTCATCTAAATCATATAAAATATAGAGCCCATGACTCCTGTATAGATTATTGGTGGTTTGATGTCCGTTTCCCCAGGTTTTGCACGAATTTCACTTTGGCGAAACCCTAGTCCCGCGCCCAGCTCCGGTCCCCCTTTCGATTCGAACCCTATGCATAAATTGTCCTCAATTATGTATTACCCACGTCCTAATTGTGTATATACATCTGTTAGGCGTTCAATTTTTTGAGAATTGGCCTGTTCAGCACGTCCGGAGGCTCTAAATCGGTCCTAACACTGTTCATTTAAGACAATTATTAAGTTTGCATGATTCCACCCTATTTATTGTTATGAAAGCTATATTTAATTGCATGTGTTTAATTGTAAGCTCCGAAAAAATATGCTTGTGTTCCGTTTGTGAATGAAATGTGGTCCGGAAACCTCTAAAATTATAATTCTCTCTCAATGGTAAGAATTTCTAACATTTCCTATGCTTAATGATGTCCATGCATACAAATTGAATCAGGAGAATATTTAAATCCAAAGAAAAGATAAAATCATACGAGTATTTGACGAAAAATTTACAATTTGTTATATGACTAAATTGTTCTCCTGGGTGGAGAAATTGTAAAAGAAAGAAATTTGGTGAATCTTTCCTCGAAGAATAAAAAATCATGAAATTAGGACCATGGAATTATATTACAGAGGGTAATAACCCTTAGCATGCCATTGGCATTATAATAGAGATTCAAGGATTATCCTGACCACGTATTGTAGCGGGTAATACTCTTGGCAAGCTTTAGGATATTATTATGGAATGATGAAGACTATCCCTAGGCCCCGGGGGTACATGTGAGGGCATATCGTTATTGGCCCATCTACAGGCATGATATGTAGATGGTCTCTCCTCTGGGTCTAAAATAAGAGCTCGCTACCTTAAATCATGTAGAATATCATCATCCTTTTCTCGTTTTCCATCACATTTAACTAGTAAGGTTTACTGTCCCTAATTCGCAAAGATTATCGTAATCATAAAAGTGTATAAAAATACATTTCATATCATCATGCATCCTTACACATTACTTCCCTCTCATCTCCTATTTCATTTGTATATATATTGCTCCCATTCCATTACTGTTTTATTTGATTATATATTGTTTATTATTTATTTATGATACACTTGCCAAACTGTTAACTCACCCTTACTTCTTCTTCCTTCCAGATAAGCACACTCTTATACCTGACGAGTCTAAGTAGGCCGTAGGCATAGGATAGGCAGTTGGACATGATGATGAGAGATTTTTGGCTTAGCTTCATGACTTGTGTATTGATAGAAAATTTGTATAAATGATTTTGATACTTATGGTCTTTTACGTGTGTAATGATGATGATAATAGATGTATAGTTTAGTTTTTACTGTATATGATGGATATAGTAGCTTCCACAAATTTTAATGGTTATATTTATTTACCTAGTGGCATCTTATTTATACTGGAGTCGTACCCAGAGTTATGACGTCGGTTCCACACGTTATGCATCTGGTGGCAGTTGGGATCCTGTGTATGTGTTATATGTGTGTTGTGGTTATTGTACAGGATTTTGTATAAGTTTTGTAGTTGACGGACGTCCGTTTTATAGACGAAATTCTGTTTGATTTTTGGTAGAATTATGGTCCGTCATAGATCCTATCCGAGCAGTTTACCTTTTGAATGAAGACGAAATTAGTTCTAACCAACTGAAACAGACAGCTCCAATCTTTTATCTAGTTCAACAAACTTGGGTACCAGTTAGAAACTGCTGGCCGAACATTTTCATATATATTTGGACAGTTTCTTAGGTAGTTGGTAGAAAAAGTTAACCGCCGCTTATTTTTATATAAACCTCTCATTCTCAGTAAAAAAAGGAGGACAACGTTCAACTAAAAAACAATCTTAAGACGCTTCAAACGTACACACTCTCTATCATTAAGACACATTTCACTAAACGCATGTAACAAAACTATTTTTATAAGCATTCTCATTTCACGTCCTTTCTTTTTTTTCACAAAGAAAGATAATTGATTTGAAAGTTAGAGAATATATCAGGGAATGAGTCTAACTAATCCTTTGACCATATATTTATTGTATTGTACAAGATTCAGATTAGTAGCGTATGGAGATCGGACCCACGTTAGACCTATTGGATAGTTTTTGGCTCCCTAATTTATATATTAATTTGAATCTGAGAATGTATTACTAGCTATTTTAAACTAAACGTGAACACATGCACGTGGGCGCACACACACACACATATATATATATATATATATAGCTTGTTATTACAGCATGCATTGGTTTTTTTTTTTTTTTTTTTTGGTATGTAAATGATTGAATTTTTGATCCATCAAAAGTTTAATAAAACATAAGTTGTTTGACCAAACTTAGTTTGTATGAATATTCACAATGGACCACTGTGGGCCAACTTCCCTTGCTTCTCAGCCCCGGGAACTAGCCAGCATAACAGGGATAAAAAAGTCAACTAGTGAACAACATAATACTATATCTTCTTTATTTCTCAACTTATTCTCTCATAATATACATGTATATATATGTATAAGTAAATTATTCTGATATTTTGCAGAATCTTTTCCGGCCAAAGTTTGACCAAACTGCAGTTTGCCTGGACGATGTTCCATGAGGTGGAGGTCCGCTTGTCACTGCCCGGATCACCCGTAACGACAGAGGCTGGCCCATCTGAACAGCATTTGATTGCCAATTTTGCCCCCAGCTACGGCCCATGGGAATCCAATCGGTCCTTGAGCCCTTCACGCTCGCTCGCACGATATGCCCTTCGCCGGCGACGTTGGTGATCTCAGCACGATGTTGAAGTCACAGAATCCGTTGGTGGTGAACCTGATCCCTCCTCGCTTGCGGCATGGCACCCTGCAAAATACACTCAGTCCGTGATTTCGGATTGTACGCAGTATGGCGTGACTAAATCACGGCCGTTGTTTGATTTCTTGTAGACCGTGTAATCGGCAAGGTAACAACGATGTTCTTCTGCTTTCACTTGTCTTAAGCACGGTCCGTGTGCGCGCACAAGTGTTCTCCTAGGGTTTAACGATATAATAATACGGGAGGGTCCAAACCTTCCCCGATTGATCCGGCAATATCGTATCACGTGGAGTAGGCTGCACTACGTACATCGGGTTGCAGAGTAATCAGACGTGTATGCAGAGTACAGAAAGTGGGCTAACCTTTCACATTGGGTGCCGTCCCGTGATCTCATGCATTGTGTGTGAGATTTTTATTGATTTTCTTTTTTAAATTTAAAAGTAATTTAAGATAAAAGAGATAATTATTTTAATGTATTTTAAAAATTTAAATTAATAAATGAATTAGGAAGCCATGTAATTTTACTAGGATATCTAGATAATGGATGGTTTCAATTTTCGTAACTTTATATCCGAATTCTATGCACCACGATAGAATAAACCAAAAGTAAAAAGTATATAGGACTCGCTATCCAAAATATTATTCGACGTTTAAATTAGCGATATTTCTTAACAAATAGAAAGATAATAAGAAAATAGATGTTTTATTTTAAAAAGGATGGGGATGAGGGTAGATTTAGTAGGCTTTGCTCTACCTGATGTACTCAAATATTTGAGTGTCTTATTTTTTTCCTCTCATTTTTCTTTTTGTTTGGAAGAAGTTATATTTATAGTTAGGGATCCTATTCAGCCGATCAACATTTAAAACCACTGCACGTGTCTGGTGCCATTTTTGAACAACTATGGAGGAGTGTTACTTTTGATCATCCCAATTTTAATGAGAAAATCGCCTGACTATTAATGATGAGACCATTTTGGCCGTTTTTTGAATCAGATCATTAACTGACTCGTTATTATCTTTTTGTTTTTGGTAGCCAATCGTTTGAATTAAGCCTTTTGGTTAATATCCCCAAGAGTTACTATTTAACTATCTAGATTGGCTTTGTTGCTTCTTCGATTGGGCCATTGGAGTTTTTTAAGCCTTGATCCAAATTTACGTTGGATTGGTCCACCTTGAGTCATATCCCATACTAGCCTCCATATTGAAAAGTTTGAATTCAAACTCCTAGTATATTATTGACGGAATACTAGTTGGTATTCCATCAATGTGCATCTCTACCGCAAATTCTTTGGTAATCAATTATCTTGTTTGGTAAGATTTGATTCTCTACTTTTAATGACTGTGATTCGATATTTTCTTCAAACCTTGAGTTTTTGTTTCAGCTATAAATTGAGAAGCCTTCTTCATATTACATCCTAGGGCACTCCTTTTTTTACTCGGTTGCATAACTATTCTTAACAAATTTATCATACTTGCAGTTGTGGTTGGGTGATGCTAGAACGGGCAGAGGAGATACTTAAAGTTTTGAAATAATAGTCCAATAAGGCTTTTGAAGATTGTCTTGGTTATATTCCTTTATAGGAGAAACTATATTAATTTTTTTCTTTTATATCCATTCCTAAAGCTAGGCTTTCGTGTTATAACAAGGCCCTCAGCCTAATGATCCCTCTTGAGGTGGTCCAAGTAGATGATACAGGCATGGGCAGACAATTTTTTCTTTCTTTTTCTTCCTCTGTGGTGCCTTTAAAGTTCCTCCTGTAGAGAAATTTTTTTTCATCCGAGTCATTATCCTATATCTTTTTTCATTTTACCTGAGTCATACTTTCACTATTTTAAACTTGTACACTATAAAAGAATTTAAAGAATAGAACTACCATATGATAATTCGTTTTCTTTGTATGGTTTTAATATATTTGCATTTTTTGAATAATTGATCCTGAGTGATGTGCCGACCATACACTTAAATGTTATTTATTATTATTATTTTTTT
>JAODPA010042736.1:0-11910 GCA_025585075.1 Nepenthes mirabilis | reverse complement strand
TATTATATTATAAAATCAGTTCTAAATCATTTTTTTTGTTTAAGTTATTGATGAGTATATTAATAATGGGCCGGGCCAGAAAGATAGAAACGGCCTAGAATCGCTACGGCCCATACGCGCCACGACGATCAACACCTTGCCTTGACCGGTCAGGATGTTGACCGGTTGAAAGCCCAAGAGGACGGAGAAATAAGGACAACTAACTTTTAAGACGGTCAAGACTTTTATTAATTGGAATCTTGATCACTTGAAGACCAAGCTTAATGCAGTCTAAGTCCAACTTGGCCCACGCGTTTATCTATGACCAGTAATGATTTTCTCCCCTAATTTCACGCTTCCCCAAAAGGTATTCTCCATAGTAACTGTCACTAGTAGCTTCAGCGTGCCTCACACGATAAAAGCGCTAAATCATCTCCTCTGTCTATAACAATCCCTAACTGTTACAAAATATAAAAGGAAAATAATCATCTTAAGGAGTCGTTACCGCCATTAAAGCCCCACACCAAGAAAGGAAACTGATCTAATAAAGCGCAGGAATTAAGCGCTCCTATCACAGGAAGGATGCCCAACATCCCAGCTATAAAAACTCATGGAGTCCTCACTCTAAGGCAGGTTCCGAATTTTGCTAACAGACACACTCCTTTCTACTAAGAATCACTCACCAAAGCCCTAACTCTCTTAAAGGTGCTTTTGAATTTACTCTTCGTTCTCATGAGCTCCCACGCTTACAGAACGCCTCTCTTTCTCATTGTCACTACATTCCTCAAGAACATAGTGTTGGAGACCAGCACTTCTTTCGAGCCACAGAAAGCCTTATGCTTCGAAAATGTAACATCTGCCACAAACACTCTCAACATTTCTCCTTATTTTATTTTTCCCTTAACCTTTTCAATTCTTAAAAGGTTGTTTACTGACTTGAGCGTTGGAATCTTTTCAGTGGGATAACATCCCGCCGACACCTGACCTCTTGTTTGTTATAGTAGTGTGCAAGATCCAGATTAGGTAAATGGAGCCAGATTCAATAATCGACTTGACTTTAACTTATTCAAAATTTGGATTCAGGACGCATCATTGGCGTCGTTTGTGAAAAACACTTATAAAAAGCTGACCACTTTTCTAAACAACTTCATACAATCTTGCTCTCTCAGCTTCTCTTTCCATCAGTCAATATGGAGAACACAAGAGCATAAGTGAGCGAGCCCACCAAAGACATGACCTCATTCGACCAAGACCACGCTGTTGATACACTAGTCAACGGAAAGGTCAATGGGGTGCCCACACCTTTCTTCCAAAATCTGGTGGAGCACATACAGAATACGAACAAAATGCTCCAAATGCTCTGCTCTCTCGAGGAGCACGCACAGTAGGAGGCTCTGCCAACAGTAACCTCTGTGCTGACTTCCAAGAGAGGAGGCCAAAGGAAGAAAAAACAGATCAGAAAATCCAAAAGGCCGGCCAACATTCATACGCTAGAGTCCTCACAGGCCCAAAATCGACTAAAGCTTGAGGAACGATCAGGCAACATGACTCCGGAGGGAAGTCCAAAACAAAGGAACCTTCGATATTCTCGGGTAGAATCAAGACCCTAGGTCCAAGAAGGAACTTTCCGGACAATCAAATCCACTGGAGGCAGTAGCCGGTTGGCTGCTGGCCATACCAGAGGAAGGACGGAGTTGAGAACATATCTCAACTCCAAAAGATCAGCCAACGCAGCCCAAACAGATCCAAAATGGGAGAAAATTTGGAATCATGATGAGCACACAATAGATCTTGACCGTTCTCCTGTCATAGTGGGGATTTTAAACCATCCGATGCCAGCAAAATTCAAAATACCAACCCTTGACTTGTACAATGGGAGCACTGATCTCATAGATCATCTCAATCATTTTCACACCCATCAGAGCCTGCAAGGGTTGGATGATGTATCCATGTGCCGCTGCTTCCCACTTATCTTGAAGGGGGATGCTCGCATTTGGTTCCATCACCTTCCCGTGGATTCAATCCAAAACTTTCGAGAGTTAACTAATCTTTTCTTGGCACAATACGCCTCCAGCTGCTGAGAAGAAAAACAGTCTTAGTATCTATCGTATATCAAGCAAAAGTATGGGGAGAATTCGCAAATATTTTTGGATCTCTTTGTGGCAAAAGATAGGCAGATCCTTAGGCTCACGGAGGTGATGAAGTTTGGCAGTTTCATCTCTACGCTGGCATATGAGGATTTCTTTAGCCACTTGGTGCATAAAAATTTGTAGACCTTTCAGAAAGTGAAATCTATCACCAGGGCCTATGCTGTAGTTAAGGAGGCCAATGAGGTTAAGCGTTCCAGCCTCGCTCTTTCTCAGTAGAAGGAAATTGGAAGTACAGTGGCGGCGACCACTCCTATAGGAAGCACCACAGGATTGGACTGCCAGAACGTAAAGATTATAGGTCGATTAACCTGATGCCCTTGACTGACACACGTTCAAATGTCTTCATACAGATCCGTAGAAAAAAATTCCTTAAGTGGCCAAAACAACTTAAGAAAGCAGGAGAAAATTTTGCCACGTACTGTGATTTTCATCAACCTCCCAAACACTCCATGGAAGATTGCGAGACTCTCCAACGGGAGATAGAAGAATTAATCCATAGAGGCCACCTCACCAGGTTCGTCAAGAATTCTGGTTAGAGCTTTGGCATTGCAAGCGAAGAGGGATTAGAGCCTTCTCTACCATGGAATAGGGTCGTAGTAGGAGTGGTCAATATGATCATGACTTGACCAGCCAAAACTCCAGCAGACCACAAGGAATGACAGACTAGGAGGAAGAAATAGCACATTGAAGATAATGTCATTAGTTTTAGCGATAATAACTTAGAAAATGTAATTTCTCCCCACAAGGACCCTCTTGTTGTGTCCACGCTCATTTCGGACAGTAGCGTCGACTATTAGTTGAAGCGAGTGTTTATTGATAATGGAAGTCGACGTAATTTGCTTTACTTTGACGCGTTCTTTAAACTAAGTTTGAAAAAGAGTCAGTTAAAATCTACTGAAGGCTCGCTATACGGCCCCAACAATGAACCCAAAAGATCCAGAAAGGTGCATATAGATCGGTGGCACACTTAACGGGACACTGTGTGATAAGTTGATCATATTCTTGTGACAGAACGCCGACATCTTTGCATGGACTCCTGCCGACATGCTTGGGATTTCGGTCGGAGTAATGGTCCACAAGTTGGACCTCGATCTCAACTGTAAGCCCATCAGGCAGAAACGGAGAAATCACTCCGTGAAAAAGTTGATCGCGATCCAGGAAGAAGTAAAAAAGCTACTTGATACCGATTTCATTAGGGAGGTCCAGTACCTAGATTGACTTTCTAATATCATCATGGTAAAGAAAAGCAATAAAAATGGCGAATGTCCGTTGACTTCATCGACGTTAACCAAACCTGCCTAAAAGGCAGCTTTTCTTTACCCTGGATCGACTTATTGGTGGACTCCATGTCTAGACACGAGCTGTTGAGTTTCATGGATGCATGCTCGGGTTAAAATCAGATCTGGATGAACCCATTAGATGAGGAGCACACCTCGTTATAGCGGACCAAGGCACCTATTGTTACAAGGTTATGCCTTTTGGTCTAAAGAATGCGGACGCCCCTTACTAGTGGCTCGTGAATAAGATATTTGAAAAGTAGATCACCGTAATATAGAGGAGTATGTCGATGACATACTCGTCAAGAGTAAGGTCGTCGATGACCATATTCGCGATTTTGTCCAATCTTTCGAGGTACTTTGTGCACATAATATAAAATTGAATCCCGCCAAGTGCGTCTTCGAAGTATCTTCAGAAAAATTCTTGAGATTTATCATCTTTCAGTGAGAGATCGAAGCAAACCTAGAGAAGATTAAGGCTCTCGCAGACATGACTCATCCACAGAGCATCAAGGACGTCCAGCGACTAGCCGGACAACTGGCGGCCTTATCCTGCTTCTTAGCGAGGTCAAGCGACAAGTATCAACCTTTTTTTTAAGGCATTGAGGGGAATGAAAGCGAACGGATTCCAGTGGATGGCGGAGTGCCTGATAGCCTTTGATGAAATAAAACGATATTTGGCCAACCCACTATCGCTAGCGTCACCCAGGGACGAAGATGAGCTATACCTCTACCTGGTAGTGTCAGAGGTGGCTCTCAACTTCATCCTCGTATGTCAAGAGTCCGATATCTAGTTCTTGGTCTACTATGTAAACAAAACATTGACCGGCCCGGAGACGCGCTACCCACGTGCGAAAAAGTTGGCCTAGGCACTTATTTTCTCCATCCGGAAGCTGAGATCTTACTTTTAGGCTCATCGCATGATTGTTCTCACCAACCAGCCTCTGAAGAGCATTATCTAGAAACCTGATATTTCTGGGCGGTTGATAAAGTGGGCTATTGAATTGGGAGAGTTCGATATCGAATTTTGACCCCAGCCTGCTATTAAAGGGCAAGCTCTTGCCGACTTCATCGTCGAGACCACGACACCAATTCTCGAGGAACAGCATGCTAAAGACATAGAACAACACGAGGAAGAGCCAAAATGGGTCCTCAACATGGACAGATCATTTATGGACTTGGGCAGTGGAGCCAGAGTGGTTCTAGAGACCCCAGATAGGTTTGAGGTAAAGTACTCGCTTTGACTCGACTTCTCGACGGTCAACAATGTTGCTGAATACGAAGCCCTCTTGGCTGGGTTGAGGCTGGCTAAAGAGTGCTCGACTAAACGACTGATTATTTACAGCGACTCTGAGCTGGTCGTCAACTAGGATAATAGGAGTTTTGAGGCATGTAACCCTCACCTGGCTAAATACTTGGCTAAGGTGAAAGAGTTTAATTGGAGATTTGGCAAGGTGACCCTTGTCTATGTTCCCAGAGTTGAGAATTGGAAGGCCGACCAACTTATCAGGGCAGTGGTGGCCGAAGACCCAGAGCAATTTTCGAGGGACATGTGGAAAATTCTCAGCGCTCCCAACACAGACGAGCAGGATGCAATGCAGATTTTTGAAACAGAAAACTGGATGATGCCACACCAAAAATACCTGATAGATGGAACGCTTCCAGAAGACGCGAGCGAAACCAAGCGGGTTAAGAAGATGGCCGACTAGTACACCGTGGTCGATGGACGGCTATATTGCCGTAGTTACTCAACTCCGTATCTCCGGTGCCTCACTCCAGAGGAGGCCAACTACGCCCTAGCTGAAGTCCATCTTGAAATTTACGGATCGCATATTAGTGGCAGAAACTTGGCTTTCAAAATCACGTGTCAGGGTTATTGCTGGCCAATGATGAAAAAGGAAGCGCTTGAGTTCGTAAAAATGTGTGAAAACTGCCAACTCCATGATAATCTTCACTGCCAGCTGCCCGCTGAACTAAAATCCCTCCAAGCTCCTTGGCCCTTCGCACAATGGGGGCTCGATATTCTCGGCCCGCTCCCTATTGCTACTGGGCAAACGAAGTTTATTATCGCCGGCATCGGTTACTTCACTAAGCGGGTCAAAAACTGCCATACTAGCCAAGATCACAGAGCACAACGCTTTGGAATTCATCTACCAAAGTATAGTCAACAGATTTGGCATTTTTGAGGTCATCGTGACTGACAACGGAACCTGATTCTCTAAGAAATGTTTCACCAATTATTAAAACAGTCTAGGCATCAGATTGGTTCACACTTCAGTGACGTACCTGCAAGCGAATGAATAGGTGGAGGTTACAAACCGTACGCTACTTCACGGTCTGAAGACCAAGTTAGAGGATGCAGAGGGCTTTTGGGTCAATGAGCTACCTTCCATCCTATGGTCTTACCGGACAACTCCTTTTAGCCTCGGTTATGGGACTAAATTGGTAATTTTGGTCAAAATTGGGCTCCCGAGTCTTAGGGTTGAGTCTTTCAATCTGCAGGCTAACTCCCAAAAAATTTGGAAACACCTAGACTTGTTAGAGGAAGCCCGCGAAGCTGCTAGACTGTGGATGGTGGCCTACCAACAACGGGTTGCGTGCCATTACAACAAGAAGGTAAAAGTGCAACACTTTGAGGATAGAGATTTGGTCCTATGAAGCATCGAGACAACAGGCAAAATTACCAACTCGAACAAACTCTCACCGAATTGGGAGGGTCCTTTCCTAGTCTCCGCCGTCCTACGAAACAGAGCGTACAAACTTCGGACCTAGAACAATAAGTTGGTTCCTTGAACGTGAAACGCGATCCACATTAATCGCTACTTTTAGTAAAGACATAGGTAAGTCAGCCATATGCATGCAGGTAGGAGTACTTTGCACATTGTATTTCTTGTATCACCTCACTGTAGACTTCTTTCCCTTCCTTTTTCATATGCATATATATATGTTTGTTTGTAGGTTTATACGACCTAGACTGCCCTTAAGTCGGAAGGATTTTTCATCATCTTGTAACTAAACCCTAGTCATCCAGGCGGCACATGAGCGGTCGTAACTAAACCCTAGTCATCCAGGTGTCCTGTGTGCGGTCGTGGTTAAACCCTGATCATCCAGGCAGCCCACGAGTGGTCGTAATCAAACTCCAATTATCCAGGAAGTCCACTAACGGTCGAACTAAATCTTAGTCATCCAAGTGGCCCATTTATGGTCAAAATCTCAGGGGGCTCAACCAGCACATGCCACAACCTCCTTCGCCAAGAGAGAGCATGATTAGTCAATGACGGTCATCAAGAGCAAAGGCTCTCCGCCGAAAACTCAGTCATCCAAGTTCATACTTGGGCAAGCGCCGCCAAGCCTCCACTCACACGTGGGTATAGAATTGGCTTGACCCAATTTCAAGGTATACCTTGTGTCTACTCCAGAGAGTGCAACAGATTTCTGAAGCAGCACTGATCGGCTAACTTGCATACAATGCACGAAGTTAGCCAACTGATAAAACGACATGCAAGTCGAGAAATGAGAAACAAGAGCAAAAGTTCAAAAAAGAAGACGCACACTACCAAAACAAAATGGGGCATCAGAGCACTATTCATTAATGTGTCACCATTATACAAAGTGCATACAACGTTCTTCATAATATCCTGCAAAAAGAAAAAGGAGCAAAGAGACTCCAGACGGTGCCATCGCTGCCGGGATATCATGACTCAGCATGGCAGCTCCCCAAAGCTGATGAATCTCCTCGTGAATTACGGCAAGACCTCTGACTGCAATTGCTAGAGTACCACACCAAGTCGGATCTCCGTGTAGCACAAGCGTTGCACGAATCCATGAACCCGACGGGGAAGCAAGGATCCACCAGGGAGGCAATCCTGCGGTTGAAACGGATCCCCTCTTGAAACCGCTCATCCAGAGCAGGTGCCACCTCTTCTAGGCGGAGCCTAATCCTCAGCTTGCCCTCAAGCGTCGCGATCCGCTCCAAGGCCTCATGGTGTGCTTCCGGATCCTCTCACCCATCATCATTAAAGGCTGGACCCAGACAAATCGAGCGCTCCCTCTCCTGAGTCACCTCATCTTCATCTGAGGATGAAATCTCCACCACGTCGCCCTGCACCTCATGAGGCTGGCAAACAAAGGGGTGTTAGCGAGGGAAATAGAAACCGTTGCAACAAAAACACTAAAGCCAGATGAAAAAGGAAGTACTTGGCGAGAAGGCTCGGGGCGGTCGATACAGGTGGCACAGAAGGGTTACGAAGAGCTCTCAGAGGATGACCACCCACAAGAGGAATCGTGGAAAGGAGCAGGCGTGTTGTTTCGCCCCCAGTCGAGGAGAGTGAGGATATCGATTATATTCTCCTCAACCATGGCAAGGTAAGAAGAAGAAAACGACAATGGGGCAAGACTCGATGGGAAACTGCTAGGGCAAAGCCCATAACCCTAGCCAATTTATAAACCAGATTTTTTGCCTAAAAAGACAACACAAGGGGACACATCGTTTCAAATCATATTATTTCGCTGCCCAGCGATGCATGCGTTGGTTATGTTTACGAAAGGATAGTCTGCGACGGTCAAATGCTTGTGGCAGAAGCTTATAACTGGTCAATGGCACAAAAAGAAAGAGGAAAGAGCACGACAAAGGTATGGGTAACAACAGACAGCATCCTATAGGTAAGCTGGACAACAAAAAAGTTGGCCGTCGGAAAGCTTGCTGCCAAAAAGTTAGCCGCCAAAGAGATCGCCGCCAAAAAAGTTGGCCATCCAAGTTCATATTTGAGTAGCAACATCAAAGCTCATAATCACAAGTGAAAGACCAGCCTTGTTTGGCGACGGATCCACACTGGTAACTTCCGTAAGAATTAGTCCCATTCGCCAGGATGTCCCAAAAGGGGACGGACAGTCAACTTACTTATGATGCACTAAGTTGGCCAGAAAATGCAACAATAATGCATAAAAAGCAACGACTAATGCGAGAACAGAGAACATTAGTAAAATATCTGTTTTATTGATAAAAATTTGTAAAAATACAAGGAGTAAGCATTACAAAAGCTACGAAGAAGTAGAGCCTCCAAAAGGGGGAGGTGGTTGTCCTGCAAGGCTCTCACAACGTTGGATAGAACAGTTTGCTGGATCAAGAAGTTCCACTGGAAAGCTGGGGTCAACCAGCCGTGCTATGCGCCGGCAAAGGTAGACCCCCTCCCACAATCGCGTCGTCAGCATCTTAGAAACCTCGCAGGGGTGTATGCGACTGGACAACTCATTCTCTAATGATTACATCTGCTCCGTGAGTTGGTTAATACGCCTAAAAGCACTGTCCTTCTCCTCTGTCAGTAGGACGTTCTCCTCCCTTAGTCTGGTGACTTCATCCTCCAGACTAACCACTACAGCTCTTGTAAGCAGAGTGTTCTCGTCTTTCAATCTCGTACTCTTCGCCTCCAGGCCTGAAATCATAGTTTGCAAGGTGGTTGCTTCCTCTTGGTGCTCCGCTCTCTGTAGCTTCAACTCCTCCTCAACCAGGATATCTTCTTATCTTGATCGGAGAGGGCCAGGTCTCATTGGCACAGTGCCTTGGTAACTGCCTTGCCAACTTTCTCCTCCTGCAAAGGCCACACACATCAAACAACAACAACGGAGAAAAACAAGAGGAGGAGAGTTATAAAAACTTACCAACCAGATTCTACGTTCTGGCCTCACTGACCTACTACAGGACTTAAACTTTGGCGACGGAGGACTGAACACAACAGCCTCCTGGTTGGGCCCAGCAGCTGCCTTTGCAGCACACTCCTCCAAAAGCTTCGTCATCGAGTCCTCTGACTCGCCAGGCTCTCCGCCAGCTAGCTCCTCCGGCGTTGTAAGTAGCTTAAAATTTGACTTCGAGAGCTCAGCTGACGGCTCAATAACTGGCGGATCGATGACTGGCTCAGAAATCAGCTCAGTTGGCGGCTCAACTACCGACTCACGCATCCCAGTCGATGGCTTGAAAGCCGGCTCACGTCGCGGCTCCATGGCCGGCTCCAGCATATCAAGATGTGGCTTAGGAGCTGGCTCTACTAGCTTAAGCTGCAGCGTAAATGTCGACGCCACTTGCGCTAAAACCGCAGTGCTGCCTGCTCCGCTATGCCACACAGCTTCAAATCCTCCAGGAGCCATTTCCTCCCATGAATTATCTCCCATATTAGAAAACGCCAGCAGCTACGTAATCTTGCCCTGAGGATGACGAAGAAGGCTTTAAAGTTGCATCCCTCTTTTGTCTTGAACTGGTGGGAGCAGTAACAGAGGAAGGTTCATCGGCAATCATAAATCTGGCTTTCCTCTTCCTCCGAGAAGTTTCTAGTGGCGGTATCCTAAACTTCTGGATCAGGGAATGAGGGCCCCAATTGGCTCTCTTGACCTCCTCTGGAGAAACTAGATGGTCTCTCCTAAAGTCCCCAGAGTGCTTCCTCACAAGCTCCAGTAACTCCTTCATGGCGACAATCTCTTCCTTCTCCGGCGTTCTAGTAAACGCCTTGGGGACATTACCCCATTCCCTCGACAAGGGCCACGACTTAGCAAAGTGGACGAAGAAGAATCGATCCTTCCAATTTTTCAACGAATCATAAATGGCACTGTTGATCGGAAGATCTCTTGGGGCCGGAGAGATCCAGTTAGCACTTTGAGTAAATCAAAACATCACTCTCACTGCGCCAATCATCAATATCCGAGAATGATAGCGCATGAAGATGCACCTGGAGCAGAGGTATAGCATGGCATTGGCATGAAGCCGTGCAATGGGCACCTAGAGAGCGGAGAGGATATCGAGCAGCTCTTGAGGAACCAGAAGACAGAGCCCACTCCTTAGGTGGGCCTTATACACAGCGATGCAACCATCAAGAGGGAAGATGCTTGATCCTCCTTGCCAGGGACTTTGAAGATGATCTCTTTAGGGATGTTGTACTCAACGTACAACTCCTACGCATCGTTCACACTGAGAACAAAGGCAATCTGAGAAGCTATGAAAACAGAAGCAAGAGAAAAGATGGCGAAACGCTTAGGAATTTCTCAGGAAGGAAAAGACGAAGGAAAACGTGGGACGTTTGAAATATAACGGACGAAACACTTAAAAGCCTGCGAACAGTTGAAAAGGAAAAACCATCTTGTAAAAGTACACCCATTGTTGTTGGCACATGTCACTCCCCCAAAAGGGTGCAGACGATTTGGATACCTTGGTGCATTAATTACCGGGATCACAAACCCCCTGCGTGTGGACATGTGGCTCACTTTCGAACTGACAGTCTGGTGGCATGATGGCGTATCCTTTCAAACTCCCACCGTTCTTCGGATTTCACCTTAAGACGGTCAATGATTCGATCAACTTCTCCTTCGCAAGTTCTCCGGATTTCATCCTAGGCTGTCAATGATCTGACTGGCCAGCTCTCCGAAAATTAACCTCGCGGCTGCCTCGACTAGCATCCCATCTTAAACATATTGGAGGCCAAAAGTCCTGGACCACCAGCATGGGGGGCTAGTAATGGGTACACTAATAATGAGTTAGCCCGAAAAGATAGGAACAGCTCAGAATCGCTACGGCCCATTCGTGCCAGGACGGTCAACTCCCACGTTGACCGGTTGAAAGCCAAAGAGGACGGAGAAATCAGCACGGCCAACTTCCAAGACGGTCAACATTTTTGTTGACTGGAATCTTGGTCACTTGAAGACCAAGTTTAATGCGGCCCAAGCTTAACTTCGGTCTTCTCCCCTAATTTCGGGCTCGTCCAAAAGGTAATCTTTATTGCAACGGTCACTAGCAGTTTCAGTGCGCCTTACACGAGGAAAGCGCCAAATCTTCTCCTCTATCTGCAACAAACCATAACTGTTATAAAATACAGAAGGAAAGCAATCCTCCCAGGGAGCCATTACAGCTATTAAAACCCCACAACAAGAAAGAAAACCTGTCTAGCAGAGCACAGGAATCAAGCGCTCCTGTTACCGGAAGGATGCCCAACATCTCTGCTATAAAAACCCATGGAGTCCTCACTCTAAAGCAGGCTCCAAATTCTGCTAATAGACGCACTTCTTTCTACTAAGAATCACTCACTAAAGCCCTAACTCTCTTAAAGGAACTCTTAAATTTATTCTGCGTTCTCATGAGCTCCCACACTTACAGAACGCCTCTCTCTCTCTCCCTGTTACTATGTTTTTCAAGAACACAGTGTCGAAGACCAGCACTTCTTTCGAGCCACAAAAAGCCTTACGCTTCTAAGCGTAACATTTGCCACAAACACTCTCAGCATTTCTTCTTATTTTGTTTTCCCCTTAACTTTCTCAATTCTTGAAATGTTATTTATTGACTCGAACATCGAAATATTTTTGGTGGGATAACATCCCGCCAACATGTGACCTCTCATTTGTTGTAATGGTGTGCATGATCCAGACTCGGTGAACGGAGTCAGATTCAACAATCGACTTGACCTGAACCTGTTCGAAACTTAAATCCATGATGTATCAGTTATCATGTAAAAATTTAGAATATATTT
>JAODPA010042725.1:0-11910 GCA_025585075.1 Nepenthes mirabilis | reverse complement strand
ATTTTCTATTTTACTTTTCTTTTATTTTAAAATTCGATCGGTACTCGGGCGATAACACGGACGTACCTCGGGCGCCACTCCGTACTTCTGATCATTCATCAAAAATTTTATGATATTTTAATTTATTTTTACCATGTGTGAAATACCAAAAATTATGATAAATATTAAAATAATCCAAACGGGGATCCGAGATATTATACTCTCCCCTCCTTACAGAAATTTTATCCTTGAAATTAACGCATCTCAATTCTTGAATAAATAAGGACAATTTTTTCGAATTAGACCTCAATCAATTGATTCCTCCAAAAAATCTGATCCACAACACCTGATTGCTCTATCCCAATTTCAGAACCGAAACCCCAGCATACGATAAATTCTCACCAATTTCCAACGACTCAAGCTCAATCACGCGGGACAGATCATATACACATTTCTCAACCGAAAGATTTTTCAAAAACATCATAACTAAAATGGTCATCTTATTTCACAATACTTTATCCCTTTTGCCCAAAAAATCTGAGCCAAAACCACAGCAATAAAATAGCTTCAATTAGAGGAAAGAAAAGTAGCTCTGTCACCTTGTCCGCCTTCGCCTGAAGTGGTTCCTCAACCGCTTCGACGCCGAAGCTCGTTGCATCTTCCAGCTCTCCGACGAGATGAAGTTGAGCACCTTTATTGCCATGTTGGCAGCTGTAGAGTTCTTCAAGCATCTAGCACACTAGTGTCCCCAATCTTTCCGGAAAGATGAGGCCATCGCTTGGGCCTACATTGCGGCTGACGAGGCCAACAACACGAAGTGTCCCAAACACGCGGACCAACAATCAGAAGGACCGACCACTGGGAAGAAGAGAAACAGAGGTAGCAGCCGCCCTTGGGAACCCCGCAAGCAACTAAGGTTCGAGCTGAGTTTCAGAAGGGAGTACAGGCCCTCGACATTGATGCCCCTGAATGACACTCGCTCGAACATCTTGATATAGACTTGAGATGAGAAGTTTCTAAAGTGACCCAAAGTGTTAAAAAACCCAAAGTTTGGAGACCAGACGAAATATTATCCCTTCCACCAGTCTCTGGGGAATACCACGAAGGACTGCCGGACCCTGCAGATGGAAATCAAAGACTTGGTCCATCGAGGGCACCTCACTTGGTTCTTAAAAAGTTCGAGGCAAACCCCTGTGGCCGTCGTCGATAAAGTAAGAGAACCGCTGAGGAACCAAGTCACCACCGGTGTCGTCAGCATGATCTCGAGCAGGCTAGCTAGGAGCAGCGACCAGGACCAGCCCGAAGTCACATCCAGCAGTAAGAGAGCAAGTGTAGGGGTTAGGACTGATGTCATTAGTTTTAGTGATGATGATATGACACATGTAGCTTCCTCTCATTCAGATCCTCTTGTTGTATCAGCCCTCATCTCAAATGGTACGCTCGATCACCAATTGAGATAAGTTTTTATTGATAATGGAAGCTTTTAAGATTTGTTGTACCTCAATATATTTTTTAAGCTTTGTCTGAAAAAGAGCTAGATGAGAGTAGCCGAAGGACCCCTATAAGGCTTAAACAATGAACCAGTACTCGTGCAAGAAGAGATTCAACTGGAGGTCACAATGGAAACTCACGCGCATACAGTTATGCGTGCTCTTATGTTCGTTGTTGTCGACCTACCAACGGCGTACAACGCCATTCTAAGCCGACCGTTCCAGGCCGCCTTCAGGGCCTTGACATCTTTCCCTCACTTGAAGGCGAAGTTTTCAATCCCGTACTGAATCGAGGAGGCGTTGGGCAACTAGATGATGGGGCAAATGTGTTACCTATCCTAGGTCGCCCTTGCCACTCCAAGCTGACCGACTGAGGACCTAAACTTCTGCAATGAGGCATCATTGCAACAGGCTCAATCAGGCGAGGCGACGGAACTGGTCCCCTTGGACCCAACAAACTTAAGAAGTGTGTGCACATCGATGGATCCCTCTCCTCGTCGGTCCATAGCTAACTTGTGGACTTCCTCAGGCAGAACTCCAATGTCTTCATGTGGATTCCTACTGACATGCCGGAAATACCGGCTGGAGTAATGGTTTACAAGTTGGGTCTCGTTCCTGGTCACAAACCCGTCAAGTAGAAGCGCACAAATCACTCCATCGAGAAGCTAATAGCCATAAGGGAAGAGGTGAAGAAGCTGCTTGATGCAAGATTCATAAGGGAAGTCCAGTACCCAAATTGGTTGTCAAACATCGTTCTTATGAGGAAGAGTAGCGACAATTGATGGATGTACACCAACTTCACCGACGTGAACAAAGCTTACTCAAAAGACAGCTTTCCTCAGATCGATCATGTGGTGGACTCCACGTCTGGGCACGAACTCCTGAGCTTCATAGATGCCTACTTGGGTTACAAGAAAATAAGGATGAGCCTAGATGATGAGGAGCGCACCTCGTTTATGACCGACTAAGGGACCTATTGCTCTAAGGTCATGCTATTTGGTCTAAAGAATGCCAGTACGACTTACCAGGGTTGGTGAACAAGATGTTTGAAACCTATATCGGTAGGAAGATGGAGGTATACGTAGACGACATACTCGTCAAAAGCAAAGTAGCCAACAATTATGTCCATGACCGGACAAAAACCTTCAAGGTGCTTCGAGCCCACAGGATGAAGTTCAACACGACCAAGTGCGTGTTCGGGGTGACCTCTATAAAAGTTTTGGGTTTCATAGTATCCCAGCGTGGCATCGAAGTGAACCCAGAGAAAATTAGAACCATCGTCGACATGAATCCTCCGCAGATCGTGAAGGAAGTCCAAAAGCTCACAGGGAGACTCGCTGCCCTCTCACGATTCCTAGCCAAGTCCGTGGAGAAGTATTTACCGTTCTTCAAGGCCCTCGGGTGGACGAAGGCAGTGGATTTCGGTGGATGGATGAGTGTGAGGCTACGTTCTAGGAGCTAAAAGAGTATCTCTCCAATCCTCTGCTCCTAAGCTCCCATTCGAAGGGCGAGGACCTGTATCTCTACCTGGCAATGTCAGACACGGGTCTCAGTTTGGTCCTTATTTGACAGCAGAAAAATGTGTAGTGACCCATATATTATATGAACGAAGTGCTGACGGACACGGAGGCCTGCTACCCTCATGCCGAGAGGATCGCCTTGGCCGTCAACTTCTTTGTCAAAAGGTTGAGGCATACTTTTATGCACACCAAATCATCGTGTTGACTGACCATCCTCTGAAGGCGATCCTACAAAAGCCTGAGACGTTCAGATAATTGGTTAAGTGGGCCATATAGCTGGGCGAGTTCAACATGGAGTTTCGATCGAGGCTAGCCCTTAGGGGCAAGCTCTTGCCGACTTCGTAGTCGAGACGACGACCCCTATTCTCGACATCCCAGACCAAGATGAAGATGCGAGCGCCACGAGCACCCCTGTATGGACCCTCAACAATGACAGGTCAGCCATGCAAAAAGGCAGTGGGGCCGGAGTTGTGTAGGAATCCCTGACAACTCGAAAATCAAGTACTCTCTAGCACTCGGATTCCTAGCCACCAACAACATAGCGGAATATGAGACCCTCCTCGCAGGGCTCAGGTTGGCCAGGGAATGCTCAGTGAGAGCGTTGGTCATGCACGCAACTCGGAGTTAGTGGTCAACCAAATTCAGGAAGTCTTCGAGACATTGAACCCGCAGCTTACTAAATAACTAGCAAAGGTGAAGGCCCAAGCCCAAGCGTTTGAGAAGTTTGAGATTAGGCACATCCTGAGAGTAAAGAATTGGAAGGCTGACCAGCTGGCTAAGTACGTAGTGGTGGGATCTCAAGAGCAATATAGTAGGAGCATGCAGGAAGTTCTGACTATGCCTAGCATTGATGGCCCGGAACGCGAGGTGCTACAGATAGTTGAAGACAACAATTGGATGACCCCGTATTGGAAGTACCTGACAAATGCAGCATTGCCAAAAGACCCCAAGGAGGCCAAATGAATAAAGAAGACGGCTGACTGGTACATGATCATCGACGAAAGATTGTACCGGTGGGGATACTCGACCCCCTACCTGAAATGCCTCACACTAGAGGAAGCCGAGTATGCGCTGGGCGAAGTCCACCTCAGTGTTTATGTCTTGCATGTTGGAGGAAAAAATATTGCGTTCAAAATTATGTGGCAAGGTCTATTCTAGTCCACGATGAAGCAAGATGCCATGGACTTCGTCAAAAAGTATGAGAGATGCCAAGTTCACGGATCCCGGAGCCACCAGCCACACATGGAGCTGCAGAGCCTGTAGGTCCCATGGTTGTTCGCAAAATGGGAGCTTGATATCTTGGGGCTCATGCCCTTGGCCTTTGGATAGAAAATATTTCTCATCGTTGGCATTGACTACTTCACCAAGTGGGTCAAGGCAACTCCCCTGGCACGCATAACCAAACAAAATGCGATGGAGTTCATCCGTTAGAATATTGTTTGTTGGTTTGGGATTCTTGAGGTCATAGTAACCGATAACAAAACCCAATTCACCGGCAAACGGTTTACTAAATATTGCACGAGCTTGCGCATTAGATTGGTTCACACGTCAGTGGCATACCCGTAGGCTAATGGCCAGGTCAAGGTGACCAATCGGACGCTGCTGCATGGATTGAAGACTAAACTCGAGGATGCAATGGGCTCTTGGGCCGATGAGTTACCCACTGCACTCTGGTCAGACCACATGACTTCGTAGGAACCAACGCCAAAGATGCCCTTTAGCCTCTACTACAGGGTTGAAGCGATCGTCTCCATCGAAGTGGGGCTCCCCAACCTTTGGATTGAATGCTTTGTCTCCGTTAGCAACTCCCAGCAGCTCAGGGAGTGCCTGGACCTACTCTTAGAAGCATGTGACGTGGCCCACCTTAGAATGACAGCCTACCAGCAACGCATTGCTTGGTACTACGATAAGCAGGTGAATGCTCGTCCACTTGAGGTCAGGGATTTGGTCCTTCGAGGTGTAGAGGTGATAGGCAAAACCACCCATAGGAACAAGCTATCCCTAAATTAGGAAGGCCCATTCCTCGTCTAGGTAATCCTCTAAAATGGGGTGTATAAGCTGCACACCCAGGACGGCAAATTGGTCCCTCGGACCGAAGTGCCACCCACCTTAAGAAGTACTACCCGTGACCCACACACACACCTGGGTAAGATGTGCATACATGAACTGGAATGCTTGCATGTGTACCACGTTTCCATTAATAAAATTGTTATTTTTATCTCCTTATTTGACTATTCATATGAATGTGTGCTTGCTTGCCATTTCCAAAAATGAAAATGGTCTAAATTGCCCCTAAGTCAAGAGGATGTTTGTCCGCATGTAAAAAGAAACCTTGGCCTCGTGTCAAGTGACCCACATGCTATCAAATTTCAAGCTTCAGCTCCATGTCGAAAGGCCATTAGGGGCCGTAAAACCTTGGCCCTGCGCCGAGCGACCCGCTTGTGGTCGAATTTTGAATTTTAGCTCCATGTCGAAAGGCCCTTAGTGGCCGCGAAACCTCATCCCTTGGCCAACCGACCCACCTGCGGTTGAATTTCAAACTCCGGCTCCGCGTTGAACAACCCTTAGTGGCCACGAAACCTTGGCTCTATGCTAAGCGGCCTGAATGCAGTTGAACTAGCAGGCCAGCGGGCTCTGGAAGCTCCCAACGAAATGACCATCAAAACCTTTGGGGGCCTAAGCAGTAGGCATGCAGCGACCTTTTCCAGAGTAAGAGAGCACCCTCAATCAACGACGGTCGGTGGGTTAGGACCATGTGCACGAAAGTGACATCGCCCTGAGTGGGGCCGAGCATCAAAATGGTGTCGTGCAAGCAACGGCCTAAAACCCGGAGTCTAGCTATTGTGGCCTCAAAACCCAATTGGCCCTTGAGAGACTCCACAGGGCATGCAGTGATATCCGATTCATTGGACAGAGATCCCACTACCGGCGACATCCTCAACCGAAAGCGAGCCTTGGCAACGGTAACGAGACAGCTTAGCCAATACAACAAGAAGATCCGTGTCATTCAAAAAAAAGAGAAGAGGAAGAAAGAAAAGTGAAAGGAAATTATACTTCATTCAAGCAGGAGATTATAAGGTTTCTCTCAAAGTGCTATATATAGAAAAAGTAAACAAAGAGTGCGACCGCCCTACATGCTTGAAGGTCCTGTCCCCTCCAGGAAGTTGATCAAGCACGAGCGTTCTTCGATTCCATCAATACGAGGGTCGAGGATCCCCGCGGAGACGCGACGGAGACTATACGATGGCATAAGCGTATGCCGTCCTAGAACATCATGTCTAGCACTCGAGCTATGTCCTCCGGAGAGAACCGGACTTGCAAGCCAGCCTCCGCATAGGCACACCGGTCATGCAAGCTAACAATGAGGTCCCCAACTATCGGCAGTTCACCTTTCAGCTGCTCGTTCTCTAGCTTCAGGGTGGCAATCTCGCCCCTCTAATGCTACTCAGCCGCCCGTTTGCCCACTTCTTGAGCCTGGCAGGTGCGCTTATCTCGTTGAGAAAGAGCAGTATGGGGGAATAGAATTGCGTTTGGGATCTGCAAAGTACAAAACAAAAAAGACAAGAAGCCTGTGAATCTTGGCAACGTGGGAAACATTGCACAAAGGGAGTTGACAAATAGATTCCCAGCTTGACGAGTGAAGAAATCATACCTCAATGAACAGCTCCTCCATAGCGCCAGGCAGATCTGGCACGGCTTCAGATTTGGACAAGCCTTGGGGCTCCAGCTACTCGACAGCTTCCTTCATCCTGCTCACCAAAACCTCACTGGGTGGAGCTTCAGCAGCGATCCCTCAAGCACAATGGCCTTAGTAGCAGCCTCAAAACAGTGACGAGCGGCTCGGGTGACACTCTGACTGGAGGTTTATCACCTCTGGAGCATCCACAGGCGTAGCAGCAGGCTCTAGATCGGCGACCTCAATATGCTTTGTCGAGCCGATCGTTGTCCCCTTGCTACCCATCACCGCCACCCCTTTGAAGGACTCAACTGGCACTCACCAGTGGAGGGTCCCGCCTTGATGTCAAATAGGGAACTCGGCGCAGACTCCTCGCCCGAAGGAAGCCTAGCCAGGGGAACGCTGTACTCCACCAAAGTGACGGCCGAAATCGGAGAGCACTTAGTGACTCCCATGTGCAGCTGCGGCTCTGGCTCTTACGCCGTGACAGTGGCCCCGGTGGGCATCATCGTAGCAGATCCATCAGACTGGCCCGACACGGCCGATAATATCAAGGCCCTCTTACTTGAAGTGCCTCCGGCTCCTCTCAGCCTTTTTAGGGCCGCCACATCCTCGTCAGAAGAGGACTCCAGCTACAATGACGAGCCACTCTTCTTGAGTGACTCCCACGACGACTTTCTGATGACAAGGGCCTCAACCTTCTTCTTCTGGGCAGCAGCTGCTGCCTCGCTACTCGCGCACTCCCACCTAATGATTGTAAAGAGCTTGGAGATCAAGAAAACCCCTAAGTGGAGAACGTCTTGATCTCCGCCTGGATATGATCGATAAGTTTTTTCTCCCGCTTCACTTCCTCCTCGCTAATGCTTTTCGAGAAGAAATCGCTTACAGGACCCCACTCATTGGGAATGTCCCACCGTGGAGGGGCTACCAAGAAGAAAAAGTGATTCTTCCAATTTTTTACTAAGTCAGAGTTCGTCCCTCAGAAACTGAAGCCTTGACGAGAAGACATAGAAATCTAATCCTCCGATTGGAAAAAGCGAAAGATCACCGTCACCGAGCGCAGGCAGAACTCACAATCGTGAAGACGGACAAAGACGCACATGGATACTAGGTAGCATACGACATTAGGATGAAGCCGTGCCATCGGAATGCCAAGCGCCTCGAAGATCCTGTACAAATCCAGCTCCATGGGGAAGCAAGGCCCACCCTTCATTTGGTGCTCAATATAGTAATAAAGCCCTCAGGGGGTGCATTCACTCTCCCCCCCTCACTTGGAAGGAGATAGGCCTAGTTGCTCAGGATATGGTAGCTAACCCTCAAAGCAGCAACGACGCCTGCCGAAAGGACTGACTTGATATCGCATGCTCTTTGATGAATGGTGGAAGAAGGAGAGCTTTTCTTCTTCGCAATGGATTCTCGAAGCAAATAAGTGCAAAGTGTGAATGGCATGGGGAAGAGTCGTTTAAATAGGCAACGCAAAAGAAGGTCAAGCGGCGTCGTGCGAGAAAACATAAGAGTTGCCTCAAATGTTGGCCATGACACGCATCGCTTCAGGAGAGCGCAGCACATCAATCCAAGGTAGCCCATTATGGTGCTTGACAAATAGCCCCCCTCACTCACGTTGCAGCTGTCTGCCAAATCTCAACTATCACACCAAGCAATTAATGAGAGGATATCGGCCATCGAAAATGACGGCGGTAATCCATCCAACATCCAGACAGGAAGGGCAAAACAAGTCATCCTAACACAACAAATCACAACAGATAAACTGCTCTATCATAAAGGCATTTTATTAAGAAATTTCATTGATAAAGTTTCTTTATAGGAAAAGTTGACCAGTGGTTACAAAATACGACGTCATTGTCTACCCCCGCCGATCTCGGCAGTATCAGGAGTCAGAAACTTGGTCAACTCCGAGCGCATTCGGGCACCCGCATTTCGATAATCCAAGAGACCAACGCAAAAGCCAGGAACGCCCAAGAAGCTATCCTCCGACTGAGCCGAATCCTTTCCTAGAACCTTCCTTCCAGCATGGGAGCTAGGTCCTCCGGTTGAATCCTCAATCACAGCTCGGCCTCTAGTTGAGTGTGGACGACGTGTTCTTCTGGGAGTCACACCCGGCACTGCTTGAGCTCCTTCTGAAGAATAGTGATCCTGGTTTGGGCTTGCGAGTTGATGCCGACCAGCTGCAACGACCTCGCCTCTGCCTCCAACCATGCTTCCTCGAAGTAAGCCGCTCACGCCCGACTCTGCTCGATCTCAGCAATGGCAGTTTGTACTCGGATCTCAATCTCCTCAACTGCCTGCTGGGCACGGCGGATCAATCATTCGGCTCCCTAAGGTCCTCGGCACCGAGAGGAGTTAGAAGCCCCTTCGGATTCAAAGCCTAGCGGTGCTCTTAGAGGCCTCGCCGGTCCAATGACAAAAGGCTCTGAGTGGCAACCTTCTACTACCGTTGCGGCAAGCCCAACCTCATTGTGGCCTCTTAGCCCTCGCTCTCCCCATTGCGACTCCTCGATAGGGGGCTCAAACCCCGAAGAGGAGGATGATCCTGCTAAAGGTCCTAGAGTAACATCGTGCACCCCGTCTGCCATTATCGTGACCACGACCAAAGAAAAGATGGAATGACAGCAGACCCAGATTTTGCATCTCACAGCAGCAAACGAATGCTCAAATTGGAGAAGTCTTTGGTGCATAAATAGCCAAAACTTCCCCAAGGAGACGACATATTTAACTAAGAAAAGGCATTCTGCCACCCAATGAAATCCCTCCATGTGGCGACACCCTGAGGCATCACGCCTTTTCAAGAAAGGCCATTATGACACAATGGCCCTGCAGTTCCCAGCGCATTAAATGTAGATATGACCTAATTGACACGCCCTCCGTCAGTATCGTTTAGTTATCCAAGTGGCTCCCGCCAGACCATCCCACCGACGGTGCAAGCACGGACTCGAGGGATGGGCATTGGAAAAGGCAACCAAAAGCCGTTGGGCACTCAAAATAAGCAAGCAATCAAACATGTATGGCGGCGAGATGGCCCTACGGCCCTTGAGTCATACCGTTTGAGCAATAAAGAGAAAGTTCAACAACACAAGAGATAAAAGGCCAAAATTAACGCTTTTATTCATAGAAGTAATCTTTATAGAGTACAAGGCTTGCATAAGCGTAAATACAAAAGAAGAAGAAATAAAGCAAAGTACAAAAAGTAGCAGAAGAGCGGCGCTGCCGGGAAGGCGTGGCCCTGAGCATAGATGCACATCACCTCATTCTGGTAGCATCTACCTTGGCACCGATTCTCCTCTCGGAGAGACGGAGTGGATGCCGATCCCTCGCTCCCGGTGAGACAGGCTTCACCATAGCGAAGGAAAGGCATCCATCATGAGTCCCACCGGAGCCGCAACACGCCCGTCTGCGGCCTGAGTGAATTTTAGGACTTGCCTCCTCTTTCAGCTAGCACAGATGGACGACCAGCCGTAGCAAGAGATGGCAATGACATGCTTTTGAGGGAACGGAGACCCCCCAAATCAACATATTGGCCTCGCGACGCTCCCCCTACAGTTGGGAACCCTACTTAGATGAAGAGAAGGCACATGACAATTGCAGAGTGGTTGAGCCACGCTCGTTACAATGAGGAAGTATCCATGAGAGGCGTATGATGATAGGCTTTAGAAGCGGCTGCAAATCTCCTGCAGATCCAACCGATCGCTTTGTGGAACTCCACAGGGCACGAGATGAGCCGAGAACTCCGCATTGCTTCACCAACGAAGGGATAAGTTTGGGTCACCCAAGTTGGGAACCCATCAATTTATAGTTGTGTAAAAGGCCCGATGAAATCCCAAATAGGCGTGCCACCCGATGACCGTCAATTAGAAAATAAGAAAGCCATTAATGTAGAACCGATTCCTAGGCCACAATCTTTTCCAACAAAGCTCCGAATTCTTGCGGCACCCCTAAAAGGATACATTTTTGCATGGGGAAGGAGCGATGCCCCTAAAGATCGGAGACTGGCGCATCTTGAGAAGGCCCATGCGAGCCAACGGTGGGACTCACCATTGACATGCCAGGTCCCGGCAATAGGCCGTCCCTAGACATGGGGGCTAGTGATGGGTTTGGCATGGATTTGAGCCAGAACCAACAAAGCAGCTAGAAGAAGACGGGTCCGATCAGTAGAGGCACCCAACCCAGCGACGGCGTCCTAGGAGATTCAGAAGCAAGGCCCACTTGGCGCATAGGATACGTAGCCAATCAGCGCCGTTCGCATCTCTACAGAGGTGACTGCAAGCTGTTGGCAGAAGAGGCACCAGCTTAAGGGATGTCAGCCAATGAGAGATAGGTCAACACTGACAAGCTGCAATATACGTCGTCCCAACAGCTACTCAGTTAATCCAAGCGAAGTCAAACAGGCCTGCGTTGACTACGCTTGATAATGATCTCCATGCCTCCACAAGGTGACAACTAACACCACTGGCCACTGCCAGCGCTCAGTGGCCATTGAATCCCGGCAAGTCCCCTGTTGGAGATCCCGGCTCCCAAAGCTTCCCTAAAGGAGCCTACAAATACCTTCTTCATCAGCTGAGAGAGGAAGATTCTTACTTCCACAAACTCCCTAAGCGGTGACATGATTGAAAGCCCGATTCTTGCACCCAGCGCTTAAAGCAACGACGAGAAAGAACCAATTCTCTTTCCTTGAACCACTGCCCTGCTGTGGCAACGATAAGGAGCCACCCTTAGCGGTGCACCAAAGGGAGCACTAGGCTTCTTCCAGCATCCCACGCACTCCCTGCATTTCAGCATTCCTGTATTTTCATCACGTTTACTTCAACACGGGCATCTTTCCGTTCTCAGGGAAAGATTTCTGATTTGAGTGTTTACGGTTGGACAATCTCTCGTCGTCCTCTGATCTCTTATTTATAATTTGTAATGCGCAAGGTTTAGGTTGAAAGACGCGGAGACCGGTTATACTTAACACGTAATTAGATCTTCTCCCTTTTTTTTTATTGGCTATTAATTTTATAAACTAAAATGATTGATTAGGAATAAAAACAAATTTATGTATATGATTTGAATTTATTAAGGCACAAATTGATCAATTGGGATGAACACCCCCACAAAACACAAACAGACACACACAAGCAGTAATAAAGGGGTCAAAACTTTGGACAGGGGCTGTGCCGCGGGACTGCCCGTTGGATCAAATCCAACGGGCAGGGGCGTCTTTCATTTTTTTAATTTCCTTTTCTTTGTT
>JAODPA010042714.1:0-11910 GCA_025585075.1 Nepenthes mirabilis | reverse complement strand
AAAATAAAATACAAAAATTAAATTTATATCACGATTTTGTTAATACTCATACATTATATAATAACATATACTTGTATAAAGTAATTCCTATCTCGATGAAAGCGCTTAAAATCAAATCAATTCATGTTGAATCTTGTTGGAATGTATTGGTTTTTCAGTTTTTTTTTTCCTTCTATAGAGATAGTCCGCATGCATGCTTTCACTGCCTCTGAAAATCCCTATAAATACTCAACAAGTGGGAAGAACTTGAACCCAGTTAATCTAACTAGTGTTGAGTGATCCAAACCGTTTTCAATAGCCAAATAGCCAATCCAAAGTCCAATCCAAATTCAAGTCCAATTCTAGATCCAAGGCCCGATCAGCTCGCAATACATGGCAAAATCTGTAATATCCCGATTTTTAAAATATAATAAATATGAGTAATTAAATCAAAATAAGTGAATCGAGTTTAAAAAATATAAAAGAAATTGGATTGAAAAGCCTAGGGACTCAGAATTGGTAAATCGGGAACCAGCATTATAAATTGTGAAAACTTAATCCATAAATAAAAGTTTCAAATCATAATAATTATGACTTATTGAGCTAATATAATTAAAATTAGGGTCTAAGGATATGAAATATTATATTAGAAGGGTTAAAATGGATCCCGAATGGCAAAAATGTAATGTTTTTACGCTGCAGGTTGGCACCGGGCCTGACACGTGCCCAACGCGCGCTTGATCCCAGACTCAAGCGCCGATTCCAACATATGGGCACCCGATGCGTGCTCGCTGGGCACTCGAGTGCCAACCCCCAAATAAAAGCGTCATCATGTTTTCTCAGGCATTTCTTTTGGTTTTCAGGAGAAATAAGAGAGAGAGAGAGAGAGAGAGGAAAGAGGAAGAGAGAGAAAGTGGAGAACGAAGCTCCCGAGTCCAAATCCGTCTGAGAGCTAGTTAGAAATGTGATAGATCGGGTCAAGACAGATGCACCCATATTCTCCTTTTTCATTTTTATGCACGTTCATTTCGTTTTCTTTGGGTATCCTCATTTCGGTACCCTTATAAATTTATATTTTGTATTATCCATGACCTAAATATAAAAATAATTGAATTTCGTTGTCCGATTCATTATTTGTGCACTGTTTTTGCGTGACTGAAACCCTAGCCCATTCGCGCGTACTGTTCACCCCGCGCCCGATAGTTTAAAGCCCCGATGCCCCGATTTTTAGGGCTTTTGTATTAATTAAAACTAGAATATCATTGCCAATATCCTAGGTAAGTTAATTTATAGATTGGATACCCAATTTGGTTGATTTATATGGATTTCTATTCGCGAGACCCTAGACCCGTGCCCGGACCCCATTTAAGCATCAATTTGAAGTTTGATGTATAAATTGACTTAGGATTATGATTACTCATGTCTTGGGTTTGATAATTTACCCAATATATATCCAAAATTTTGAGAATTAATTGATATGTGCGATCAGAGTACTATTCATGTACACTGTTCTCGCAAGTACTATTCACCTGAAGACATTGAACGATATTTTGCATAAATTTCACATTGTTTAATTATTAATTAAGTTGTATCGATATATATGGGTCTAATTGCACATTTTGGAATATTAACGAACATGAATAATGAGGTTTGACCGCATGTATGTTAAATAAATTGAATTATATATATGTCAAAAATTATGTATGATTTGTTCATGAAGGAATTCATGATCGAAGACTTTAAAATGATGCTTGGCTCAAATGGTAAGATTTTCTAAGCCTCAAGTTATGTTATGCATGCGATGGAAGTTATGTGAATGCTTAAGTTTTAAGAACATGAAATTGTATAACTTATGAACAATGATAAAAAAAAGGGGGGGGGGATATTCTACACTTTAGTTATGGGCTTTGGCCATGGGCCTCAACTATGGGCTTTGATCATGGGTTTCGGCCACGAGCGTTAGCTATGGGTTTCGATCACGGGTTTCAGCTACGGGTCTTAGCTATAGGCTTCGGTCATGGGTTTTGTCCATGGGCCTTAGCTATGGGCTTTGGCCACTGGTTTTGACCACGGTCCCTAGCTATGGGTTTCAATCATAAGCATTAACTACGGGCTTTGGCCACGGGCCATAGCTATAAGCTTTGGCCACGGGCCATAGCTATAAGCTTTGGCCACGGGTTTCGGCCATGGGCCTTAGATATGGGCTTCGACTATGGATCGTTCTAC
This sequence comes from Nepenthes mirabilis, assembly GCA_025585075.1. Classification (NCBI taxonomy): domain Eukaryota; kingdom Viridiplantae; phylum Streptophyta; class Magnoliopsida; order Caryophyllales; family Nepenthaceae; genus Nepenthes; species Nepenthes mirabilis. The sequence continues at coordinate 9,705 of JAODPA010042714.1, read as the reverse complement.
CGGAGTGAAAACTATAAAAATTTTAGACTTAATAGCAGAATTTCCTAAAAAAAAAAATCAGAAGTTAAGAACAAGTTGTCTGTATGATTGATAAGATAAGAAATTTGAATGGAAACAGAAGTGATTGAATGGTATTATGAAGGTTTTACTTTTATGCATGTTTTAAAATTTATTAATTGTCATTCTTTCTTGTATATGTTTATATGTATAGATAAGTATCGTTATGTTTTGAATATGGAGTTGCATGCTTCTTATTAGTTTATGTGCCTTATTGAATTATTAACTCACCCTTACTTCTTTCTTTCAGATGAGATTTATCAGCTGACGCCCGATTTGATAGAGTAAGGAGAGGGTTGTGCTAGAAGAGATCTATCAGACTTTGAAGGCTTAGAATTTTAAATATGATTGATGTAATGTTATGTAAATAGCTGATTAAGTTTTATGTTATGTAATAAATTGTGTCATAGCATGTTATTTGATATTATAGATCATTGTTATGCTTCCGCAGCTTATTTATGGATATAGAATGCTTCCGCAAGTATGAGTTAGGTTTTTGTGTAAGTTTTCTAAATGGCATCTCTATTTTGGTCCCATATGATAGTTATGAGTACTGTGTTAGAGTTATGGATGATATGACATTTGATTGATCCTATATATGAGTTATGTAAGCGGTGATTGATAAATTTTGGAGGTCTATTTATTGAAAATAATTTGTACAGGTTGAAATATTCGGGTTTTATGTATGGTTTTTGTTTATTTTCAGAAGAAACTCCATCCGATTTTCTACATAAATTAAGTAGAGTATTATTAAATAAAAGCGTGTTAATTTGTATTTTGGTGAAATATGATTGTTGACGGAGGTTATTAGAAAAAATAAAATAAAATGACCCATTCCGTCACAAAATCTGATAGCCAGATGATTAATAGCGTGTGCAAAAGCCAAAGTAGCACCGCAATAAATAGTCTAAAGGTCCGAATCAAGACATATATTATGACGTACTATATTTTTAATCGAAAATCCGACAGAGTTTTGACCATAACACGAATATCGACCAAATACAAAACCTAAAAATATCCTATACATCACAATATACAATTCACAATATATAATACAGGATCCAAAAGTCAAAAGACCTCACGTGGTACCAGCGTCATAACTCCAGTATGACGTTGTCTCAAAATAGATGCTACTAGGTACTCAACTAACCATAATAATCTATGAAAGTATATACATTTATCAATACAGCAGAAACTATACTACGGGTATATCATCATCACATGCATACAACCATATATAAAATCCATTAGAAATACAAAATATCCATTTAGAAAGCTCAAGGCTGCATAACTAAGTCTATACAATCATCTTCCATCGTCTTCAATGCTTAGCCGACTCAAATATTCTACACCACCTCATCGGGTGCAACTCATATTATTTGGAGGGAGAAAAATAGCAATTGTAAACCAAAAGCTCAGCAAGGCACATATATATGTTAAGGGAAATGCAAAATTTCATATTCAAAATCATAATAATGCATATATGAAGGAAAAGTAATGTATATGAGACTATAAATCATGATTCAGAAAAGAATACTTTTATGATTCGTTCCAAATTTCTTTAATTTATTTTAATTATCTTTTCTTAGTCATCAAATTATGTTGAAAACTTATTTCGTTTGGGGACCAGGGGCCAGTAAGCCTTATTGACTAAAAGAGCAATCGGTCGTAGCCTGGATTGTATTTGCTTCTACACAGTCAAAAGACATCTCCACCTATTCAAGACACAGAGGCGGGCCTTCTACATGCAATCCCGATAGACAGGGCCAATAGCCGCAAGCAGCACCAAAACAGATAACGACCTTCCACTATAATATATTAAGGCATGTTAAGGAATATCACTAGCTATAAAACACTGCCAGGATAATTCTTGAGTTTTCACTAAAATATCTATGGCATGCCAAAATATATTATCTGTTGAACGATCATCAGTCCAAGTTCTTAGTTTCTTATTACTTTAGGGAATCCTACTCTTAAGTACAAAATTCTTCGTTCCCACTCTGTTGAGAATAGTTTATAAGTCAATCAGTTCTTCGTTCTGGAGAACGGTTTGTAAATCTATCACTTAAATATAGAATATCTCTTCTTGGCTCTTTTCCATAAACCTTATTCAGATTCATATTTTCATATTTCTCGTGAGCTTAATTTCTCACACGTTCATAATTTCTTGCATAATTTTCTTTGGAACTTGAGAGAATTAAGAAATCCTTTTCATATTATGCTAAATGAAATTGTAAGGCTTCCGATCAATAATTCTTTTCCAAACGGTTCATGACATGATTTTCGAAATATACAAAATTTACATATTCATAATATATGTATAAATCATCATAAAGCTTGAAACATATAAGAAATTATTACCATAGTGAGGCAAACGTAATTTTAGAGCATTCAGACAATATATACCTTCACAATTGCATGTAATATAATTTTTGAAGCATACGCAAGATGACGTAACTACGTACATGCGATTAAACATCGTTGTTCATAGCCGATAATATTTTCGAAATACGTAAAATTAACATATATAATTCTGTGGACATAAATACAAAATATACGAGGTGCCCGCATCCATAAAACTAGAATTACGAATTTTTAAAACTAAATCGTACATAAATTACAATTAATTCGGGTAAAACCTAAAGGGGCATGGGTTAGGGTTTTAGTGAATATAAAACCGTGCAAAACTTTCAATTCAGATACCCAATTGATAAATTAATATGTTCGAGAAACGTGCAACAATATTCTAAAGTCAATTTATACACAAGTTTAAAAATAATCGGTAAAATCATTCGGGGCATGGGGTTAGGATTCCATATCTGAAAACCAATCAAAACTATGAAATCGGGTATGAAATTCACATATGTGCATGCTCAAGTCATGGATTTTCATTATCTAAAGCTGAATCATGATAAAACCAAAATAAACTGATAAAATTGTGACATACCAAATTACCAACCGAAAATCTAGTAGAGTCCCGTCTGTAATATAAACATCGGCCTAATACAAAACCTATAATCATATTGTACAATATACATAAATCCACACAATCACAAACACAAGATCCTCAAAATGCCACAAAACATACGGGGCACCAACATTAAGACTTCAGGCGCCAGGTTAAAATAGAGAGATGCCTCTAAGCATCAGAGTATCCTTCAGAAACCTGCGATAGCAAACTAAAAATCTAAAATTTCACATTCCAACAAAGAATATCACTATTGCTGAAATACCATCAAAAGAATAAAATATAAAGATATACAATCTTTCTGTCCCCCAAAGAATCAGCAACTAAACCAAAAATATAATACACAGAACCCTCAAATACAAAAATGCGTCATCCTGCAAGCCCTAAGCTAGGCACTGCTCCTCTAGTCTTTCTCGTCGGGTAGGAATTTGTGCTAATTATCTGAGTGGGGAATAAAACAGCAAGGGGTGAGCCTAAACTCAATAATGCACAATATAACAAAGAATATGCAAAATTTTATTTTCAAAACATAATAATATGTGTAGGAAGGAAATAAAGGCATATGAGTAACCATACATCATGCAGATAAAATGAATATGCTTCCATGAGTGTTTTTCCAAGTTTCTTTAGTTCTTTCTCCTTTTTTCTTTTCATAATCATTAATTCATACTGAAAACTTATTTTGTCAAAGGATCGGGGTCAGTAAGTCTTACTGACTAAAGGAGTGGTTGGTCATAGTCTAGATTGTGTATACTTCTACATAATCAAAAACCATTTTCTCCTATTCAAAATCTAGAGGCGGGCTGTCTATATATATACCCTATAGACGGGGCCAATCAATCGTAAGCGGTACCAAAATAGACAACGACCTTCCACTTTATTATAATAAGGCATACTAAGAGGTATCACCCGCTAAAAGAATATGGCCAGAATGATCCTTGAGTTCTCACTGTAATATATCTGGCATGCCAAATTTTACTATCTGTTGAACGATCATCAGTTCAATTTCTTAGTTTCTTAGTTCTTTAGGGAATCCTACTCCTAAGCGTAATATTCTTCGTTCTAGAGAACGGTTCGTCAGTTTAATCAGTTCGTCATTTCGAAGAACGGTTCATAAGTCAATCAGTTCATCGCTTAATTGTAAAATATCCCTTTTTGGTTCTTTTTCCATTAAACTTGTTCAAATATATTTTTTCATATTCTTCGTGAGTTTAAATTCTCGCGTATTTATAATTTCATACATAAATCATAAATTATGAAATTAAATGCAAATCAATTACGTTCATAAGTCGGTGTTCAATTTTCTGAGTCCATTTAATGTATAAGTTTCATGGGAAATCGGTCGGAACGCGCGGGGCACAAGTTAGGGTTTCGGTATGCATAAACCACACAAAATCCGAAATCAATGGAATTTCATGTTCAAGTCATGGGTTTCAATTATCGAAAGTCAAATCATGCATAAAATCCGAAATCAACCGTAAAATCAGTCCGGGCACGGGTTATGATTTTGGGGTACGAAAAACTGTTCAAATATTACCAAATGGACATGAAATCAAAGTATTTACATGCTTGGGACATGAGTAATACGAAATACAAGCTTAATCGGGTATCGGAACAAAGATACCCGAAGAAAAACAAAACGAAAGTGCGAATAAACAGGAGAAAATGGTATAAGTGTACTTGTCTCGGTCCGATCCATCATCTTTCTAACTAGCACTAGTTCGGAATCAGACCCCAGGACCTCGGATTACCCTTCCTCTCTCTTCTCCTTGTGCACTCTCTCTCTCTTCGAGCGTGGCAGCCAAAATGCTAGACAAAGGTCGTGCGCGGTCTTTTATTTCTCGGGCCGGTGCTCGAGCGCCAGCTGGGTGCATGGCAGGCATGCCCCTACTACTTTCAGTGCCCACCTCGGGTGCTGGCCCACTGGTTTGGGCACCAGCAGCCCCGCCTCAAGCACCCGGCGGGCCCACTTTGCCAAATCGCCCCACGGTCCCAAAACTAAAATTTTTTATATAAATTAGGCCCCAACCTTGACTATATTAATTTAATTATCCTTTAATTATTATATTTCATATATCCGAAACCTCACAATTCTCCCCCACTTAAGAAATTTCGTCCTTGAAATTAACAAGTCCTAAAAGTCACTACATACCTCAAAAAAAGTGGGGATATTTCACTCGGATCTCATCCTCCTTCTCCTAAGTAGCTTCCTCTAAAGCATGGTTCCTCCATAAGATCTTGACTAAAAGAATCATCTTCATCCGAAGTACTTGGTCTCTACGGTCCAAAATCTGCACGAGCTTCTCGACATACGATAAATCTTCACTAATCGATAGAGGCGCATAGTCGATGACATTAGTAGGATCATAGACATACTTCTGGATTATAGAAATGTGAAAAACGTCGTGCACCTCTCCCAGAGATAGTGGCAAGGCCAAACGATAAGCCACCTCCTCCATTTTCTCCAAAATCAAAAACGGGCTAATAAACCTTGGCTTCAACTTTCTCTTGAGCCCAAACCTGGATACACCCTTCGACGACGATACCTTAAAGAAGACAAGGTCTTTGACTTCAAATTTCAGCTTCGACCTTCTCCGATCGGCATAACTTTTCTGCCGGCTTTAGGCCACCTTCAACTTCTCATGGATCAGTTTGATCTTTTCTGACATCTCCATAACAATCTTCGACCCCATAAGTCGTCTATCATAGGTCATTTCCAAATAAATAGGAGAACACCACTTCCTTCCATACAATGCTTTGAAGGAGGCTATGTCAATACTCGCCAGATAGCTATTATTATAAGCGAATTCTGTCAATGCTAAATGGTCATCCCAATTGCCTTTCAGCTCCATCACCACGGCCCTTAATATGTCCTCCAGAATCTGAATGGTTCGTTTAGATTATCCATCCTTCTGTGGGTGATAAGCTGTTCTAAATTTTAAATCCATCCCTAACTCACAATGCAGACTTCTCCAAAATTTCGAGACGAACCTTGGGTCTCGATCTGACACAATAGTGGCTAGGATCCCGTGCAATCTACCACTTTATTAATATACATCCGGGCCAATCGATCCCTCAAATAAGTCATCTGAATAGCTAGAAAGTGCACCGATTTTGTGAGTCAATCGACAATCACCCAAATGACATCATGGTTCCTAGGCATCGTCGGCAATTCTGACACGAAATCTATGGAAATATCTTCTCACTTCCAATTAGGGATAGACAAAGGCTGCAAAAGATTAGATGGTTTCCTACGCTCGGTCTTCAACTGCTAACAGACCAAGCATCTCCCCACAAAGGCCACATTTTTCTTCTTCATATTCCTTGACCAAAATATTTTCCTTAGATCCTAATACATCTTATTAATCATCGGGTTGATCGTGTACCTAAACCGGTGAACTTCCTTTATAATCTCCTCCTTCAAATCATCAACATCGAGCACGCAAATCTAGTCTCGAAATCTCAAGGCTCCGTCAGCTCGAACACTGAAATCGATCCTGGAGTCTTGGTTTAAATTTCCAGCAACTTCGGCTAAAAATAGGTCGTTCATCTACTCTTTCTTGATCTTCTTAAAGATCTCCGGCTGGACAACAAAGTGTGACAAAATCATCCTATTTCTTTGAGATATCTCTAAATATCGCAATGCTTCATGCATTCAAACATCTCCATCACCTTAATCCTCAAATGAGCTGTGAAACACGCTTGATAGCTCAAAGAGTTCGCTACTGTATTGCCCTTTCTTGACTGATACTGGATTTCATAATTGAAATCATTTAGATAATTCATCCATCTCCTTTGCCTCATGTTGAGCTCTTTTTGGGAAAAAAGATACTTAAAGATCTTGTGGTTTGAATATACCAAGAACTTCTCACCATACAAATAATGCCTCAAGATTTTCAAAGCGAAGATTACCGCTGCAAGCTCCAAATCATGCGTTAGATAGTTATTCTCGTGGACCTTCAATTGCCTCGATCCATAGGCTAGCACTTTCCCGTGCTGCATCAGAATATAGTCCAAACCAGCCTACTCGCATCACAATAAATTTCAAACCCACCAAAACCTTCTGGAATCGTCAGGATCGGGGCGGATGTCAATCAGTCTTTCAACTCCTGAAAACTTTACTCACAATCATCCGTCCAGACCAACTTAATGTCCTTCATCATTAAGCGGGTCAATGGCATATAAATCCTGGAGAAATTCTCCACAAACCTCTGATAATAACCCGCCATCCTAAGAAAACTCCGGACCTCGATCACCAATGATGGTCGGCTCCAATTAATAATAGTCTTAATCTTCTTTGGGTCCACAGATATGCCCCCATTTGATATAATATGACCTAGAAAGGCAACTTTCTCAAAACTCACACTTCTTCAATTTGGCATACAATTTCTCCTCCTGAAGCGTCTAGAGTGCAATCCTCAGATGCATGGCATGCTCATCATAACTCCTCGAATAGATCAATATATCATCAATGAACATAACGACAAACTTATCCAAGTAGGATCGAAACACACGATTCATCAAGTTCATAAAAGCGGCCAAAGGATTCAACAGTCCAAATGGCATAACTAGAAATTCGTAATGCCTGTATCTCATCCAAAAGGTTGTTTTTGCTATGTCCTCTTTCTTGATTCTTAGCTGATGATACCCTGAACGAAGATCGATCTTTAAAAACACTAGTACTCCTTACAGCTGATCAAACAGATCATCAATCCTCGGCAAAAGATACTTGTTTTTAATGGTGATCTTGTCACACAAATCTCACACATCGGATATGAAATTGAAATATTTTCATACTTAGATCATTGGTAATACAAAATATAAACTTATTCGGATATCGAAATGAGGATACCCGAAAAAAAAGGAATAAAAGTGCAAGAAAATGAAAGAGGAGAGTACTAGTGCATTTGTCTCGACCTGATCTATCACTTCTCTAATTAGCTCTAAGTCGGAATCAAACCCGAGAGCCTCAATATCTCCTCTCTCTCTTTTCTCCCTCTCTCCTTCGCGTTGGAAAGCCAAAAATATGCCCAAAATAAAACCTTCGCATGGTTTAAATCTCAGGCTGGCGTTCGAGCGCAAGTCGAGCGTGCTTCGGGCACACGTCCCCTGAATTTGGCTCTCAAGCACGCGTCGAGCGCACTTCGGGTGCACCCTTACTGGAATCAGTGTTGGATAGGGGGCTCGAGTGCGCATCGGGTACAAGTCAGGCCTGCGGCAAGTCTGCAGCAAGCCAGTTTCGTGCACGCACCATCCTTGACTCGTTTCGACCCTTTTAACCAAATATTTCACGTCATTAAACCCTAATTTTGATTATATTAGTTTAATAAGTTACAATTATCATAATTTAAAACTCAAATCTTATTTATTGCTTAATTTTTTAAGATTTACAACGCCATTTCCCGATTTTGCCAATTTCTGATCTTTGAGCTTTTCAATCCAATTTCTCCCATGTCCTTTGATTTCATTTTATTTATATTAATTTAATTATTCCTAATTACGATATTTTTGGAATCAATACCTTACATATATTTAAAATTAAATATACGAGACATATCAAAATATATCTGTGGCCAAAATTGACGAATATCAGATCTAAGTCCAAAATCCAAATTCGAATATCCAAACCTATACAGAAATATAAAACATATAGCAAATCTAAATTTCAATTATTTAAAGATTAACTTGAGAAAATGATTACTCATACACTCGGTAATCTTAGACTAAATTAAATGCAAGTAATGCTAACATACTAGGCCACCTATATACTCTATCTCTCATAGGTAAAGTTACTCACTATATTTTACCACTCGGAACTTTCGGTGTAATTTTTTAAGTTGTTAGATATGTTAAAATGTCTGAATATATTATAAGGTCTAATCAAATCATCCAATGGGAATGATCACTACATTCAAACCTTTCCTATTTGAGGAAATGGATTTCTAATAATAAATATCACTCCTTCGGGAGTTGACCAGAATATCCAATATTCAAATCCAAATATAGTGATTACAACTGACACATGCATATGAGAATACACGACTTAATACAGGATTTCATACTTATTTTTGTATACACATACTGATATAAACATATACAGTATTCAAAAATTATCCTTTTTTTAAAAAAATAACAAAACTCATAAATATCAATAGAAACAAAATAAAACCTTCAAATAACCAGTAAAATTGTCATGAATGTTCAGGAAAAATGAACAGGCTAGTTAAAAGTGGACACATGAGTTTAAAACCTCCAAATCGAAGCAAAATATTATTAGATGTGAAATCAGATAAAAGATAAAATTAGAAGATATTTGGCTTGCCCGTATACCAAGCAAATTTGAAGAAAGGATACTCTGAGATATCCGAACGAAGCTTTCTCTCTCCTACCTTTACGTCCCTTCTCTCTCTACCCGTGAGGCTACCTCCTCTCTCTCCTGTGCAAACTATTTGCCACATGCCGCTGCTGCCGCCAACCACCGACACATAGTCTCCTCCGCATGTTGCCACGGCCACTGATGCCTCCAATTACCGCCGCTGACCTCCTTGATGGTCTCTCCTCACCTAGGAGCACTGCCGATCTACCCTCCTCTCCTCCATGCCGCTCAACCACCACTTGCGCCGGCATCCTTCTTGCACGATCTCCTCCCACTGTGCAACGCTGTCACTCCCTTCTCCTTG
>JAODPA010042703.1:0-35910 GCA_025585075.1 Nepenthes mirabilis | reverse complement strand
ATAATAAAAAATTGAAATAATGGTAATATTAAAAATGCAATAAAACACACAAAAGTCATGTACAAATATATAAACATAAAATATGCCGAAGTCATGAAAATATATACGAACTTAAAACATGTAAAAATTATATGTATGTATAAAAATGTAAACAATGTAGTCATTCAAACAAATAAGAACGTACAATTTGCTAAAAATCTTTCCAATGTATAAGAACCCTCCACCCGCTCCATCTCAATCTCCTACTATAGGCATTCGTACTTCCTCTTGGTCTGATGTTGTCCAGCAGAAGGGGCTCAATGTGTGTCCGGATTTAAAGTTCTTTCCTCCTCTGGCAATTGATGGAGATACTGCTATTATACCCCCTCTATCTAAAGTTCTTAAGCAAGGGGAGGATTTATGGGGATCTACATTAGTTGGTTATTTTTGTGATAATCCTCTGCACTTTCAAGCTGTGAATATTTATACTCGTAAAATTTGGGCACGTTTTGGGCTTTTACACATTGCTAGGAATGGTGTGGGTTTCTTCTTCTTTAAATTTTCAATGACTGTGATGTTGGAGAAATGCCTGAACGTAGGACCATGGGTGTTTGATGGGAAACCCCTATTCCATAAGCGATGGACTCCAGGTATGCTCCTATCCAAAGAAGAACATAAATCTTTCCCCATCTGGATTAACCTCAAACAGGTGCCGGTGGAATTTTGGACCCCAATGGGCCTAAGCTGGATTGCCAATGCTATGTCCAAGGTTCCTACTGAATTTTGGACCCCATTAGGTCTGAGTTGGATTGCCAGTGGAGTAGGTAAACCTCTCCTACTGGATCCAAGCACTGCTAAAATGGAGCGACTTAATTTTGCACGGGTCTGTGTTGAAGTAACCAGAGGTACACATCTCCCTTCATTTATCAGACTGAAGTCAGGATCTGAAGCTACGGCCTCTTCGGTTGACATTGAGGTTAGTTACCTCAGGAAGCCAATGCACCCTCTAAAGGGTTGCCTTGCAAATCCGGGTAGTAAATCTGTTGGGAATAAAGATGAGTCTCCTAGTCTGGCTGATGATTCCCATTCCTCCTCTGATGGGGATTTTAATGACCCAGTTGGGGGATCTCTGTTGACCAAAACCTTGTTACCCTCCTCTCTTTCTCCTGCTGTTGGTGTTGGAATGGGGGGTAGTGATGATCAAGTGCCTCAAGTAGGCCAGGCCCTCCCTGGATGTGATGTAGGAGCTGTGGTTGATGTTTTAACCGGATCAACTGATGCTGGTTTTATTGCCTCTGGTCATGAAACTTCTAATGATGGGGATGTCCGAGAGCCTGACATGGATAATCAGCCCCCCAGGTTGTTGCCTGCTGATGTTGATCCTCTCGTTCTATGTGAGTCGGATTCTTCTGAGGAGACCAGTATTGCTGACCAATCTGGTGAGGAGAGTTCCTCTGACTGCTCAGAGTTGGGTGGGACTGCCCCACTTGAGGGTGCTCCGGCTGTTGGCTCTCTTCCTAGGCCCCTTGCTGTTCCGCCTGATCCTCATGCTTCGGGACCAAGTGCGGTGGTAGATCCTGATCTTACCCCCGAATCTATCTTACGGATTGTTCAGAAATACTCCCTGGATGGCATTGATCATGATGGGTTACAATCTGTTAGGCCTGGGAATTCTGTGGTTGATGGTTGTGTGGGTCGGGCACTGGTTGATCCCAGGTGCAGGGAGCCCCAGACAACTCGTCGCACCTATAGGGAGATGCTTGCCATGCGTGATGCTTCCTGTAAGAGGGAAAGGGCTAGAAGACGTAGAAAAGCTACTTCCCGTAAGCCAAAAGTCCCCAAGATTGGGCCGTGTTGAGGCCCAATTTTTCTTGAAGGGACTGCGTTTGAGTCCAATTGTGCCTTGTGGCATCTTGGAGGCCGGAGTGATTATTGTTTGCCAAGCGGCCGGAGTGGCCTTGAGTGATGAATCTGGAGTGCTTTTTGTCTCTCATTGGCCGGAGTGGCCATGCGTGAGATGTGGCCGGAGTGGCTAAGCATCCGGAGTGCCTATTTCGTTAAAAGGCTGGTGTGGCCTTGAGTAAGATGAATCCGGAGTGCTTTTTGTTCACTAAAAGGCCGGAGTGGCTTGCGTGTGTTGAGGCCGGAGTGGCTTGCGTGTGTTGAGGCCGGAGTGGCATCAAGAATGTTGAAGCTGGAGTGCCTTTGTACTCTAAAAGCCGGAGTGGTGTGCGATGCGGATTTGTTTGATTCGAAGTGGTGATGATCCGAAGTGGCTTGATGTTGCTGATGTGGCGATGTTCTAAAGTGGCATGGTGATGCCGAAGTGGGGATTAGTCCTTGGCTGAATTAGAGGCAGGTGTTTGTTTCTGTGTTTGGTTTGGGGTTGAGGCCGGTTTGGCCTGCTGACATTTTTCTTCTGTTGCTTTGTTCCCAATTTTGGAACTTTAGGTCTGGTTTTTCTTTTTTGTTTTGTCATAGTTCAGTCTTTTGACTGGCTGATACTCAGGGATTGCCCTAGTGCATTATTCTAACTCTAAGTCGGCAAAACACTTGGAGCTCGAACATCGGTGTGTAATTTTGCTTATTTTAAATTTCATTTAATTACTTACCACAAAAAAGAAGATTGCCAATGCTATGGGTAAACCCATCTAATTGGATGCCAATAAGGCCCATATGGACCGTATGCATTTTCCAAGGGTATATGTTGAAGTGGGTGCTGATGCGCCTCTTCCCTCCAAAATTAAGTTAAAATCGGGGATTGAAGTTGGTGAGGAGTTTTTCGTAGAGGTGGAGGTTGAGTATCAATGGAGACCTTCCAAATGTAACAACTGCAGGAAAGTTGGGCATAGTGATGGTTAGTGTAAGCCTAAGATGGTTTATAGACCTACTGGCAAGATTTTGGAGGCCCCCCTTCCAGATTGGGTAAGAAGGTTCCCATTAGGGAGCTGGAGAAAGATAGGCAGTGACACACTAAGGAAGCCGCTTCTGTGGAGGATCCATATAATTCCTTTGCTATCCTACAATCCAACAATGACACTGAAACTTTTGCGCCAGCAGAGGTCTCCGGCCAGGAGGATACTACTTCTGTTATTGCTATTGCTACCTACACTTTGGAGAAGCCTAAGCATAAACCCAATATGTTAGATAGGGGCAATGATACTTTAATGTAAGTTCACTCATCCTATATTTGCTGTCCAGACCCTGGTTTTTTTACATCTGCTCCAAACGAGGTCAGTGAAGGGTGCGCGGCATAAGGGGATTAGGTTGACCATGATATCCTGCCTGAGGATAAGAGTCTATGTATGGCATACTAGATTGTGGGAAAGAAGTTGACTTCTTCCCACTTTGGTACCTCCAATCCTAATCATTGCGTAGATGCTGCTCCTCCTGGTTCTCCACAGTAGCTGCTGGATCATTCTGATTTGGTTTCCTCTTTCACAGTTACAGATAGCCACTGCTCAGTTGGTGGGAACAATAATGAGCATGAATCTTAGCAAGTAGGCTGACAGAAACTAGGCTCACACTTGTTAAATCTAGTTTGCTCTAAGCTGGTAAGAGAGATTCGATCTATGAGTGAGGAGATACCAATGATGTAGGATTTTGTGAATTACCCTCCTATAAGGAAATTGCCAAATTCTCTTCAAAAACTCTCATGTGAGGTTGAGAGTTTGCGAAGGCAATTGGAGACTTTTAAAACTAATCGTAGCTAGTTTCTTGTCCCACAGAATGCTCCTTGGGCCATTGCTGATATAAATGATCAACAATGTCATTTTAATCCAAAGCAGGACTCTTCCAGTTGTACAGGGACTAGGCAACCATCTGGTCTTGAGATGGATGACAGTAGACCTGGGGATGATGATACTACCAGTCTCATCTTAATACTACCAGAGGGGTAGATCAATCCTTCCAGATTTGTAGGAATATATATAAAAAAAAGCGTCCGGTCTTCTGGGAACTGACCGGAGTGGCTTGGTTTGTTGGCTAATTGCCACGGCTTGGGGTAATATGCTGGTTGTTTACCACGTTGGCGGTTTTCTGTCGGTGGGCAGAATGCTTTATGTCACTGGAAGGCTTATTTAGATTGGAGTGGTTTGGCTGGCTTGTTGGGTTTCTTGGGCGGCTTGCAATTTTAGGCGGAATGGTTGGAGGATTGATCCTGCAAATGTCAGGGAACTCGTGAGATTGGTATGCGGGGCGCTGATCTGGCATTTTGGAGTCTGAACGGCTATTCGGACTGATAGTCGCATACTTTCAAAATGCTCTCAACCCTTTTGATGTTGTATGCCTATATGGGTGTTCTGACTGTTTGGGCTATCTTGCCTGGCCTGATGTATGCTCTGCCCAGATGGGCCATCTGCTGGATATTGCGGAGTTGATGCTCTTCCGAGTATGCAACTAACGGCAGGTTAGCATATAAAAAAAATCGAAGGTTTTTAGCCGGCCAACTTGTTGACCGACATTTTTGGTTTAAAAATCTAGGGTTTCTGTTGCTCTTCGGCATTGTCTGCTTTGTGGGTTGATCACCTCACTGGTTGTTGTGGTGTCAATATGCTTTCTCACTCCTGTTACTGTCAAAAAAATAAAATTTTCTTTCCGGTTTGGTTGGTGTACAGTTGCTTTGTTGGACACTCATCAGCTGGGGTGTTGCTCCTAGTTGGCATTCCGGGTGATTTGATGCACTCCAGAACTTCCCGGCTCCTGGTTTCAGATGCGTTGTGCTTTTGCATGTTTGCCTTGCTGGCCTACTTTGTTGCCGGGTGGCTTTTCGGATTTGAACAAGTTGTTGGCCGATCGCCTCGCTGGCATTCATATTTGGCAAGTGCTTTCCCGCGTGGCTGGTAGTTCCCGCATAAGTGGTTTATTCTGGACACGTTGGTTGACGTGGAATAGGAAGGCTGACTCGCCCTTAAGTCCAGCGTGGCAATATCCCTGAATCCTGGTTCCGCCTCGTGCAAGATCTCGGAGTTTTGCTACAGATGTTGGCGGTTTAGATTTCAATTAGCTGATTCAACTTGTCCTGCTTTGTCCAGCTTGGTTATTGGCTTTTGGAAGATGTTTCTCTTTTTCTTCCTTTGTCTCTTCCTTTTCTTTCCTTTGGACTCGTGAAATGTTTTATGGTACTTGGGGAATGCCCCAATGTCTGTGTTCTAAATCCGAGTTAGCAAAATACTTGGATATAGAACACTGATCCTATATTTCTTTCTTCTTATTTATAAAATTTAATTACTTACCAAAAAAAAGATTTTTTGGACAATGTGGTTGACAACAAGGTAATGCATGGGGTTTTAAGAAAAGTATCCGACTAAGGTGTCTGCCCACATAGTCTCCCCCTATTCAATAACTTCAGGAGGGGGTGCCAGAGCCATCTGTTCCCCATTACTAAAATTAGGAGGAAATAATTTCGGAGGGGACTTACCTCTAAATATGTTCTATTGGACCACTGCTAACAAGGATGCACATGGGGTGCTACCAGCTGGGACTTCTAGAGCCAGTGAAGCTGGCGTGCCGATTGAGGTCACATTAATGGCTTCATCAGTTCCCACTAAGCCGCGCTGTTCAATTCCTGGCTAGGAAGCTTTTTGGGGGCTATTTTGAGCGATAATTTTGTGCCCAGAACCCGACACAACCAAACCGACCAAATCTTCAAGCTGGTCTGCAACATCCAACCTTAGAATGCCTCCCACAAGGAATGGAACATCCAGAGATTGTTGGGTGTTCAAACCAGTCAGTCCCAGATTTGAAACCGAGTCGATAACAGCTCCAATGGGAAAGTCTGATAGCGATTGGATAGGAGCAGCAGAGATGCCCACCAGTATCGATTTCAAAGGGGAGGAAAGAAGGGTGGGGAAAGGGGAGAGTCGATGGAAGAAGATGAGGAGGAAGGGATGAGAAGAGGGTCAGAAAGCTCATTTGGGGAATCATCAGTGGATACCGGGAGCAATGAAGGGGGGGAATTTGAAACAGCAGGGGCAGAAAAAACCCCTGATTTTTTAGTAACAGAAGGAAGACTGCGCTTGTTTTATGGCTAACGGGAAGCGGCGATGGGAGGGTAATCTGTGTCTGAAAGGAGGAGCTTGGAGTATGGAGGACGAGATGCTCCACAGAGTGCCAGAAGAGTTTGAGAAAGAAGTGAAAGCAGAGGAAGGAGGAGAACAGGGTGCAATGGGAAATCCGTTAACGATGAAAGAGGGGCCTGCGGAAGGGACACCATAAGCAGTAGGGTTTTTGGTGGAGGAGAGAGTGAGGGGATGGGATTCCGGTGCCATGAGGTACCGGCGAAGAAGAAAAGAGAAGACAAGTGGAGAGGTTCAAATTTGAAATTTAGAGAGAAGCTAGAGCTTCTCTCACAATGTTTCTCTGGCCACTTATGATCGAAAGGTTCTTCCACTATCACGATACTGCACCCGAACAGAAACTAACCATCATCGCTTTTTTTATGACCGGATCAGCCCTTCAATGGTATCAATGGATGTCCTCGACCGGGCAACTCTCCACTTGGGAAGCCTTTACGTGCGACCTTGAGCTCTGATCTGGACCCTCGCAGTACCTCAACCATGAAGCAATGTTTTATAAGCTACGGAAAACTACCACTGTCACTGCCTATATGTCAGAGTTCGAAACTCTTTCCACGCATACCACAGGTCTCACTTCCACTAATCTTTTGAATTGCTTTATTTTCGATCCCCGTGATGAAATCCGTCGCGAGCTATTACTATTGCGGCCTAACTCCTTACAGGAAGCTATTGGGATGGCTAAACTGTGGAGGAAAAATTTGAAGATGGACGTTCTAATCCACACCAGCTACCAGTTTCCAAGCCACCTGTCGGACCACCCTCAGTGACAAAACCGACCAACCCTTCACCGATGTTGCCCAAATTTCCTATTAAAAGGCTCACTCCGGCGGAAATGGCCACTCACCACAAACAAGGCCTATGTTTCAATTGTAACGAGCGGTTTGTGCCCGGTCATCGTTGCAAGCCTCAATAATTCCTGTGCCTGATTGCTGAAGAAGAGCACAACGCTACTGAAGTCAAACCCTACGCTCTTGACAATTTGACAGAGTCACCTCAGCAATGGAGGTCCCCGTTAGTCCATCATCATCCAACGAAGAGACTCCCACCATTTCCCTGCACGCTCTGAAAGGTCATGCTGCACCTTCCACATTGCGCTTACCAGGGTGGATAGTTGGGCGATCTGTGGCTATATTGGTGGATAGTGGATCCATGCACAATTTTCTCTAAACACATTTGGCAAAGAATTTAGGATTGACAATTGAACCCTCACAACATCTAAACGTTACAATGGGAAACGGTGTTTTTCCCGGATTGCGTCTTGGTCTACCAGTTGGGATGCCTAGTTTGGCTGACTTGGGCAATTTGGCCCCAATTGCCCTAATGGACATACCGGTTCCTTCTCTCCCTCGTTCCCGGTATGGGATGCCTGGAGCTCTATGCAGACTATTTTTCTCGGTTAGATTGAGGGGTCTAGCTAAGTTGGTTAGCTGTGTGGCTCAGGATGGTATGACTCTTATAGGCATACCGGATTCCTACACTCTCTCATTCCTAGTTTTGGCAGCCTGGATTTGTTGCTGGCTCCGTCTTCTATTAGGTCTGTTGACCAACTGGTTCAACTGGGCAAACTGGTCAACCTAGTTCCTTCTCCCCCATGTCCCCAGCATGGTTACTTACCAAAAAACAAAGGTTCCTGGAATGGAAGGTCTGGACATCATTTAGCATGATTGATCCTGTGTTTGGAGTATGTTGCCGATCTGATGTTCAGATAGCTGAGTGGGAGATATTACTCCTGTGTCATATGATCTATGGTGTTTTGATTGTATTCATGTTCTTTCGTAACTTGTGTCATGGAGCATCAGGGCTGCCCTTACTACTATGTTCTACCTCCAAGTCAGCCAAACACTTGGAATAGAACATAGGTGTTGTAATTTCTTTTCTTTTCTTTTTAATATAATTTAATTACTTACTAAAAAAAGAAAAATGGTGATTCTATGCATTGTTAAGGCCGCTGTACTAATGTTGGCATTACCTTGGATCAAACACAGTTTAAGGTGGATCTTTTCTTGCTACCTATTTATGGGGCTGATATGGTACTTGGCGTGCAGTGGCTGTCCACCATAGGGCCGGTTCTGTTCGATTATAAGGACCTCTGGATGAGTTTTGATTATAACGGTGCTCACCTCATCCTTCATGGTCTACAGACCGCGGCCATCTCCTCAATGACATTGAATCAGTTGAGGCGCGGTGAACTCACTCACTCAACCTCCACCTACTTCCAATTAACAATCACCCCAACCCCAGACTCCTCCCGGGAGACTGCCACGCTTGACAGTCCCTCATCAAACCACCTTCCCTCTAATGTGGATACCACTACACTGGAAGCTCTATGCCAACTCCTCTCCACCTACGTTGATGTGTTTAAGGTACCCCACGGTCTGCCTCCAACTCGCAATACTGATCACCGAATCCCTATCCAGCCAAGTGCTCAACCGATCAATGTGAGGCCCTATCACCATCCACACTTCCAAAAATCAGAAATGGAAAAAATGATCCAGGAAATGTTAACCGAAGGCATTATCCGACCAAGTACCAGCCTCTTCTCCTCTCCAGTCTTGCTTGTCAAGAAAAAAGATGGTAGTTGGTGTTTCTATGTAGACTATCGAGCCCTCAATGCGATCACCATCAAAGGCCGCTTCCCCATTCCAACCGTGGATGAGCTGCTTGATGAGTTATATGGAACTCGTGTTTTCTCCAAGCTAGATTTAAGGGCTGGGCATCATCAGATGCGAGTCCACTCCAAAGATGTCTACAAGACCGCATTCTGTACTTATGAAGGGCACTACGAGTTCTTGGTTATGCCCTTTGGCTTGTCCAATGCCCCCTCCACCTTTCAATCCGAGATGAACACCATATTTCAACCGGTATTATGAAGGTTTGTGCTGGTATTTTTTGATGATATTTTGGTGTATAGTGTATCCTGGGAACAGCACTTTAGCCACCTTGCTCAAGTCTTATGAATTCTGCGTGAGAATTCCCTCTTTGCCAAACAGTCAAAATGTGAATTCGGAAGGTCATCTTTGGCCTATTTGGGCCACATCATATCAGAGCAAGAAGTTGTTGTGGATCCCACCAAAGTGGAAGCCATCCAACAGTGGCAAACCCCCACCAATGTTAGGTAGTTACACGGGTTCCTAGGGCTAGCCGGCTATTACAGAAGGTTCATGGCCCACTATGTGCATATCTCCGCAACACTCACGCAGTTACTACGGAAACAAGCCTTTATATGGAATCAGGACATAGAGCAAGCCTTTGTGACCCTCAAAAAGGAATTGATCTCCACCCCAGTATTGACTCTGCCAGATTTTACCAAGCCATTTCTAATTCAAACAGATGCTTCCGTTACTAGCATTGAGGCCATTTTACTCCAGGAGGGCCATCCGATAGCTTATTTTAGCAAGCAAATTTGCCCAAAGTTACTGGCTGCATCAACCTATATCAGGGAACTTTGTGCGATTGCCGAAGCCGTCACAAAACGGAGTCAATATTTACTCAGAACTCGATTCACCATCCAAACAGATCATTAGCCCCTTAAGGCCATCTTCAATCAAACAATTCATACATCGGAACAACAGCGCGGGATTATAAAACTTTTGGGATATGACTTCGATATTGTGTACTGATCTGGCAAGGACAATGGCCCAGCCGATGCCCTATCTAGAATTTCAAACGGCTTCTGCTATGTACTACACATGGCCTCACACCCAGTAGTAGCTCTGCTACAAGCCCTGCGTAAATTTCACACCCAACACCCAGGGTCAACTCAATTGGCTCACTCCATTCGGGAGTAACCAGGTGAGTATATTGACTATGCCTTGCGAGATGGACTTATACTTTCCAAGAACTGAATCTGGGTTCCCATGGAGTTAGCACTACCATAATTAATTTTGCACGAGTACCACAACTCACCCCTCGGGGGACACACTGGAGTTTAACACACTCTCGCTCAAATAGCTGCCACTTTTTATTGCCCACACATGTGCCAAGATGTCCAAGAATTTGTGGCTCAATGTCCTACCTGCCAGCAAGTTAAGACTCTCACTGCAGCACCCCAAGGACTTCTACAGCCCCTTCCTATCCCAGGATAGATTTGGCAATCTATCTCTATGGATTTCATCAATCATCTCCCTCACAAGGCAAATCAGTGATCATGGTGTGGTTGATTGTTTGTCAAAGTACATGCATTTCTCGGCCTTGGGCACCACTTTCACAGCCCCTAGCATCGCCAAGACCTTTATAAAAGAAATATGTCGATTGCATGGTTTTTCCACGGATATCATGTCGGATCGTGATCCCATTTTCATCGGCACATTCTGGTAGGAACTTTTTAATGCTCAAGGAACCTGACTAGTTGCCAGCAGTGCCTATCACCCACAAACCGATGGCCAAATGGAGGTCGTTAACCATTGCCTAGAAGATTACCTCTGCTGCTTTGTCACTGATCAACCTTCTAAATGGATACAGTACTTACCATGGGTAGAATGGAATTATAACACGGCATGGCACTCCGCAATCCAGATGACTCCTTTTGAAGCTGTTTATGGCCAACCGCCCCCTTCTTTACTTGACTATGTCAAAGGTTCTTCCCCTATTGCTTCCATCAATGAACTGTTGAAAGCCCGTTCGGCCACTCTTGCCACTCTAAAGGCGAACCTCAAATGTGAACAACTTCAAATGAAGAACCAGCAAGACACACATCGAACGGACCGGGAGTTTCAGGTCGGTGACCTTGTTCTTGTGAGACTCCAGCCCTATCGACAAACATCGGCTGCCCATCGCTGGAGTAATAAGCTCGACAAGCGCTACTATGGCCCCTTTCATATATTGGACAGAATTGGAGCCGTTGCCTGCCGGTTAAAACTGTCCACAATCTTGAAAATCCACAATGTGTTCCATGTCTCCTTGCTTAAGCGCTGTCGCGGTGATTTCCCTCTACAACTGACTACCCTTCCTGACACCGCTTGGGGATCATAGCCCCTCTTACAACCCAAACAACTCATGGGATTTAGAACAACATTACACAATGGCAAGCCCCTTCCTCAGGTCCTCATTCACTGGCAAGCTCACTCTCCTGAGGAGGCCACTTGGCAATCGTTAGCCGAATTTTCCCAAGATTTCCCAGACTTCCACCTTAAGGACAAGGTGCTTTTTGATGAGGACGGACTTACCAAAAAAAAAAATTTGATGAGGACGGCAATGTTATGGGTCTAGCGACCACAACCATACCCCCCACTACCACCAGCTCAGCAGGGTACTAGATGAAGCACACGGATAACCCTTCTACCTCTCAAGCTGCGGGATTATAATTGATTTTTTTTATTTTGTTTCTATTTTTCCCACATGGCTTGCTGTTAATTAGCTTGCTATTATACAAGCATGTGCTGATGTGAGAGGTAGTTACACGTTAGGCGGGTGTGTATAGGTAGAAGACTGTAGTGAAAAGGGGCAAGAAAAGTATTCTTCATTTCTCCTCTTCCCTGCTCTCTTGCTCCTTCCCTCTGCCTGACTCCCCTCCCTTCCTTCTCTCTCCCCTGCCTCACTTCCTTTTCTCTACATCACCTCGGCGTTTTACACCTCGGTCGCCTATAGCTGCAACACTGTAGTCTTACTGTAGCTCCACGCTGAGGTTGCATGTATCAAATTATCATATGGCCAGCAAATTCCAGCATGTCAGCACATAATCTTCCACACACCTGATGAGAAGGGACATGAGAAGAATAGATGCTCATGGGTTTCGTGATCTTGATTACACAGAATGCATGATGTCGGACATGGAAAGAAAGAATTAAGCTGGTCCAGGGTGATGAGCCTTCTACACAAGACCAGCCAAAGGGTAAAAGCATGAACTGGAATATGCTTGTGCCCCCAGACAAGATGATACCAAGGCACCTTATCTTTGCCTTGCTGGAAAATGGAGTAGGCCGACTTCACCGTATAATTGCCAGATTGACTAGCACACTAGGTGATAACATCAGCTTTAGTGCCATCAGGATAATATGGAGGCATGTTTTCAACAATGTCAGCAACCTCCATGTCAAAGGGATTAGGCCAACTCCATATATTCTGATGAGTGATGTTCATTACTCTAGCATTGTCCGGTAAACCAGTAACACACCTAATTCTTTTAGTGCAGCGGTTAATTAGAGGACCAAAGGGGTGCCAATTATCAATCCAAAGGAATGTGTTTGGACCATTCCCAATGTGGTGGCAAATCTTGGAGTGAAGGATAGGAAGGAGCTTCATGATTTTCTTCCAACACCACAATGCTGTGTCTTGAACTTTTAAAGTCTAAATACTCCGGTCTTTAATACGGTTGGCATGACACCAGTCCGACAAAACTGAGGCCAGATCTTTTGATGTGAGCTTCTAGAAAAGATGACTAATAAAGGCTTTATTAGAAGCAACAGGATTCTTTAAACTGAGACCCCCTTCCTCCTTCACATTGCAGATATCCTTCCATGCAACTTTTGTAGCGAACTTGCCTTCAGTGGAGCCGTGTCAAAGAAAACCATAAATATACCCTTCTATCTTCTTCAAAATTGTTTTCAAAAGGATGAAAATAGATGCCCAGTAGTTGTGGATCATTGATAAAATTGAAGAGATTAGTTGAAGTCGACCGCCAAAAGATATTTCCAAGAGGATACTCTTTAAAGCACTCGGATGAAATTCTTTCCCCCTACTATTGTTGGTAAATGCATAATCATTTCTCCTCCTGTAGAAGCTACTGAGGAAGGGGTAAGGAGATGAGAATCTACTCTGGTTGGGTAATTTTTGTTAGGATATGGGCCAATCCTGTGTGGTCCCATATCTGATTGACAGACCAATCGGAGGTTTAGCCAAACTCACATAGGTATAATACTGAGACGGACTGTTTTGGTATTTGTGTGCATAGCATGTGTGGCAAAGCGACTGACGGGCAACCAGGTGCCAGGCTGAACAGCGTCCAGCTGGACTGTGATCTGAAGAGAGACCGGCCAGACTGAAAAACTTAATGAGTGGCTGAACTAAAGAGCCAAAGGCCGACCAGCCGGACAGTCTAGTTTGAGTGGCAACCAAAGTAGCTAGACCGAAAGATGACAAGTCAGTGCTAACTCTGAAGGCTGAAGGACAAGATTAGTGAGACAAAGGTGACCGACTAGATTGTCTAGTCTTAGAGGTGGCTGGAGTGCTAAAATTCAAACGGAGATCAAACTACTTGAAGGATGATCGGCTACCAATCATCTTTAGGGTTTATGAAAAGCGCACAAAAACTCTTTTTAGGGTTTACAAAAGGGGAGTGCATCCAAGAGAGATTTTAGACTTTTGCCAATCAACTTGTAAAATTGAGAGACCAGTGAGTACCATTAGTAAAAGAAAGTAAAGAAAAGGGAGAGAAAAAAGAGGAGGTTTTTTCTTTGTTCTAGAGACTTCTTCTACACTCACTGCTACTCGGATCTTTTAGATATAAGAAGTCATGTTCTTGCATTGGGTTTGTGTAACCATTTTTATATAGTTAAAATTTGTGTAACCATTCATCTTTCCTTATCTATTCATCTAAGTCTCTAGAGGTTTTCCTTATCTATGCTGGCCCTTCTACTCTCCGGGCTAGTATGCTTGCCTGGCCGGTTTGTTGCCTTGGCGAGTTGTGCCCCTTTGCTGGTCCCCCCCCCCTAAAAAAAAGTTTGAGGGTCGATTTGGCTGGCGGGCTAGTTAATCTGGGTGGCAACCTTTTGGTTGATACAGCTTGGCTGATAGACTGGTTGAGTTGGATGGCTGCCCTTTGGACGAGATGGACGGCTTATGGATTACATCTTGGCCTACCCGTTGGGATGCCCGGTTTGGCTGACGTGGGCAATTTGGCCCCAATGACCCTAATGGGCATACCGGTTCCTTCTCTCCCTCATTCCCGTATGGGATGCCTAGAGCTCTGCGCGGACTATTTTTCCCGGTTAGATTGAGGGGTCTAGCTAAGTTGGCTGGCTGTGTGGCTCAAGATGGTATGGCTCTTATAGGCATGCCGAATTCCTACACTCTCTTGTTCCCGGTTTAGGCAGCCTGGATTTGTTGCTGGCTTTGTCTTCTATTAGGTCCGTTGACAAACCAGTTCAACTGGGCAAACTGGGCAACCTGGTTCCTTCTCCCCCATGTTCCCGGCATGGTTACTTACCAAAAAAAAAAAGTTCCCAGCATGGAAGGGCTGGACATCATTTAGCATGACTGATGCTATGTTTGGAGTATGTTGCCGATCTAATGTTTAGACGACTGAGTGGGAGATATTACTCTTGTGTCATATGATCTTTGATGTTTTAATTGTATTCTTGTTCTTTTATGACCTGTGTCATGGAGCATTGGGGCTACCCTTGCTACTATATTCTATCTCTAAGTCGGCAAAACACTTGGAATAGAACATAGGTGTTGTAATTTCTTTTCTTTTCTTTTTAATATAATTTAATTACTTACCAAAAAAAGGGTTTTACTTTACAAGTGGTATCAGAAATAGGTTGTTTGTGCCGGCTGTTAAATTTTTCTTTAAATCGATAGAGGTTGGCAATAAGATGATTTTCTTGAATGGCATGAACTACGATATTTGATAGAGTAAGATGAAGGGCCTGTTATTTGTCAAGACCATGCACCTCCCAGTGTTCGCCGCTCAAAAGCTAGAAACGAAGTCTGTGGAGGAATGGAGCGTTGAGCACAAGTAGGCTTGCAGCTATATTCATCCGTTTGTGGACAACGTGTATAAACACATTTGGAATAAGACGAACACGAAGACATTGTGTGAGAAGTTAGAAACCCTTTATGCTTTTAAGACTGGAAATAACAAGCTGCTTCACTGGATGAAACTAATGCGAGTGAAGTATAAGGAAGGCATGCTCATTGCTAACCACTTGAATGAGTTTTAAGGATGCGTGGATTGGCTGAATGGCATGGGCACCAAATTTGAAGGTGAGTTGCTGGGATTGTGGTTACTGACAACCCTGCCGGATTCCTAGGAAGTGATATGGATCACCATCATTAATACTACTCCTAATGGCGTTGTGACTCTGGAGATCGCAGAGGGAGCTGTACTGAATGAGGAGATGTGGCATTGGTCACAGGGGTTCTCCTTTCTGCACTATGAATTGCTGGTTACCGAATTATGGTGAAGGAGTAAAGGGTGCAGCCCCAAGTTCGGAGAGAAGAGCCACAATAAGTCCCAATCAATGTATCAAAATCTCGATTGTCATTATTGTGGAAAGAAGAGTTACATCAAAAGGTACTACTACAAGTGAAAGCATGAGAACACAGAAGGCAAGGAGAACAAAGCCACAATGGCCAAAATAAGGAGAGGCCCTCGGTCTCTATCGTCACCAAGGGTGATGTCTGGTTGGCATGTCAAGAGGACAAGGTGGTCAATCTGACCAAGTATGAGTCCGATTGGATAGTGGACATTGGTGCATCACTCCACAACATGTCAAGGAGGGGACTCTTCATATCTTTCACTCCGGATGATTATGTAGTGTTAAGGATGAGCAACGAAGGGACGTCTTAGGTCATTAGTAGAGGTGATGTGTCTCTTGTCACCAACAATGGAACTCAATTGCTACTGAGGAATATACGACACGTCCCGAATATCCGAATAAATTTGATTTTAACAGGCAGTCTAGACAATGAAGCGTTCTGCAACACTTTCTGTGAATGGGTATGGAAACTTACTATAGGGTCTCTAATTTTTTTTTTGGTAAGTAATTAATTGTGCATTAAAATAAAAAGAATTTAAAAAACCTGTGCTCTATCACCAAGTGTTATTCCGACTTGGTGGTAGAAGTACAGTGGATAGGGCATCCCCAATCCCATGAAGATTAATCATGGAAAAAAAAGGCTCAAAAGGGAACCTTCAATGAAGAAAAAGACATTTAAGGTGAAACCCAAAAGTCTGCTATCCTATTACGTAGCTTCATCGACCACAATCATTAATATCCTGCTCAGACATAAGGAATGAATTCGGCCCTTATAATGCCTCTCTCAAACAAGTCAACCTCGGCAATTCCAACACACAACAACCGCAGTCTTTTTTAGCTTCTTGTACACTGCTCCTCATCCATAATTTTTTTTTTTTTGGTAAGTAATTTTTTTGATAAGTAAATTGCATTAAAAAGAGAAAATTACACAACCTATGATTTATCTTCAAGTGTTTTTCCGACTTGGAATTAAATCATAGACGCTAGGGCATATCCCGAGCACCTAATAATATAACGAAAAAATAAGTCCTGCAAAAGGACAACATTCTTCAAGCAAAAGCTAGCACAAACTTAACAATCTGTAAAGTCAGCATTAGACTTAAGCTAAGAGCATGCTATAGCCCATAGGGCCGCAGAGAACAATAAAAAAACTGCTTGCTTCAGCGTGAGAATGCCTACATGCTTCAACAGTTTTAGCAGCAGCATCCAGCAACAGGGGAGCTGTAATTTCCTCAGGCAGCTGCTGAAGATTGCAGCACAAACCAAAGTAATTGACAGATATCCAACATGCTTCAACATACATACACAGCATCAGCAAACCACAGTTAGCAACCTCATACATCAGCAAACTTCTAAGAATTCAACAGGTAGGTAGCTCCCACCCGGCAACATCAGTTACATGAATCAACTCATGGGGCAGCAGCAGCATCATACTTCAGCATCACAATTTCGAAGAACTACCAATCTTATATATTAGAATCACAACTAAACTGCAATCTACAAACCACAGCAGCTTCAAAACTAAGGCAACATAAACTTGCTCAACCCACAACTACACCTCGGCAGTTTGGTAACCACCACGCCCATTTGGCATCTTGGTTCTATACTAGCAGCACAATCAAGACTCATCTCGGACAAACACCATCTCGGCCATAAGGGACCTCGGTCAAAAGCAGATCATCCCATTGCACCCCGGACAGTATAAAACAGAAAACCCAAGTCATGGCAAATGCACACGACGGGCAATATGCATCACCCTTATCAATTGCAAATCTCTTTCCAAAGCAATAACCACAGCTATTGCATCAGCACCTTACAGGCAGCAGGGCAGCATAATTTCCTTGGGCAGCACATATGCCAGCTTCATATTTCAGCAAACCCCAACCAGCAAATTCCAAAACTCGGACAACACACCACCGTGGCCATAAAGGACCTTGGTCAAAGGCATCTCATCCCGTTGCATACATCTTGGCAGGAGTCAACCTCGGCCAAATGCAAAAAAGCAATGTCATCGACAATTTCAGCATCCGCAACCTCCAGGTAGTAGTAAGGCAACCATAGGACAGGTGCTGAAAGATTCAGTACAAAATCAGCAAACCCAAGGATTTAGCATAACAGCCTCCCAGCACTTAGGAGGACTCCAATCCCATGGAGCAATCGAAAGACGGCAGTGTAGCTTTGCAATCCAACAAGCAACAGGATGACAGCAACAAGGCGCCAGCATTTGACTGCATCCAAGCTGCAAGAAATCCACTCGAGGACATCCCACTTGGTAAGTAAGTAAAATGCATTAAATTAAAAGAAAGATACAAAACTTTATGCTAACTCTAAGTGTTTTTTCGACTTAAAATTAGAACAAAGACACTGAGGCATACCCCAAACCTCATGAACATGTCATAATAACATAGATATATACCTACCCTTCGCAAGTCATGAACACAACTTAACACTATTCAGAAATTGCAAAATAAATCAGCAATGCTAAATATGCAGAATATGAGAGTGTTTCTTTTTTCGCCTTTTAGATTTTTGGAGGCTAGAGTTGGAGCTCCCTCCATCATTAGAAGGTGACAAGCCGTCAATGGGGAAGGGCGGAGGAATATCCAAACGAACTCAAGGAGCATCAAATTGCTTTCGCATTTCTATAATGTTCTTTCACAGTATGCCAATACTGGTGCATAGCTTTGGTTCACCTCCAAGTTGGTCAGCTGGGACACCAACATGAGAAGAGCCTATTGCCGTAGAGCCTACCACCTCATCATGACAAGCGGATCTTCCTAGAGTAGCCAACTTGTCCTCAGTTGTAATGGGGTGCAGGAAAATGAGGGTTGCACCTTTGCCAAGCTCATCAGCCCCATTAACATCAATCCTGCGCTTTGTTATATCTGCATATGAGGCTGTATTGTAGCCAGCAGCAGAGAGCCACTCTCCATCTTCCTTTAATCTGCACAGCAACATTGGGTGCAAACATTCAAGTTCTTGCTTTTCAGAGGAAAGCATTGAAACTGGGATAACCTTGGAGAGCAGCACATGCTCATCCCTCGGGTGCATACCAGCATCAGCATCCACATCGCCTTGAACACTAGCAGTTGATATTTCATCAGATGGAAACCTCCCAGCTGAGATAGATGTCTCCATCAGTGAGAGGATGCTGCACGCAACTGTTTGGGCGCTGCCGCTGCAAGTAGGCATAAGGCAACAATGGGAACCATTACAGGAAGCCTTATCAGACTGGGCAGTGTCCTCAGGGGCTTTGGCAGTATATTGAGCGGATCGAAGATCATGTATATGCTGATGCTTACAATTTTGAGCATCCCTGCTAACCATATTTGGCTTTGGAATCCAGGCTTCACCTGACGGAGGCTGGTGTAGTTCAGAAAACACCCCATATCTACCGGACGAATTGTCAAAGAAATCTAGGTAGCTTCCCTTATCCTCCCTCTCAGCCAAATTCATCTTATGGGAAGATGAAAGATCCATCAGATCATCAGCAATTCCAAGACTTCTATTGGCCTTCCTCTCCTTGGTAGTAGCCTACTGCACAACAGCATCTCTAAGATCTAGGAGGACAGAAAAAAATCTCATTTGCAGCAACAACCAATCCCAAAGAAGCAACAGCATGGGAAGTACATGAGGCAGGAGCCTCATCTAGAGCATCAGCTACCATCTGATCAGCTGCTTGTGGGCACTGAACATCCAGGTCCTTAACAATTTCAGGATCACAGCCAGCAAGAAGGCAGGCAAATGGGTTGGCAGTGCAGTCAGTTACAACAGCTTCTTTCTGTAGGCCATTAGAAGAGGCAATATGCAGAGATTGTTTCCTTTGCATAGCTCATTTCCTTTGAGCCTTACCAGAAGAAGGAAGATTAGTGGGAAATGGAGTGGAGGGAGATTTCTTTGTAGGCCTAGTAATCCTCTGAGATTTGCAATTGGACTCCTCATGTCCAAGGAGAAGGCAATGGCCACACCTAATCGGCTTCCAAGAATATTCAACATTTACCACAAATTAGAAGGTTGAATCGGGGGATGAATCGGAGCTCGACTTCAAGACAATTCTTGTGGGAAAGGAAGCATCCGTCTCAAACTTAACATAAATTCGGACAACATCAACTTTCTCCATTTTGGCAGTTCGAGGACATAGTTGAACTGTCTTCCCAATAGCACTGGCAACCCAACCAAACCCCACAGGAGACCAAAATTCAACTGGCACATTGAATAGGTTGATCCAGATAGGGAACGATTTGTGCACTTCCTTACACAGCTACATACCGGGAAGCAATTGCTTAAGAAAGATGGCATTCCTAGCAAGCATCCACGGATTAGCTAGCAAGCACTACTCCATCTTCTTCATTGAGGAGAAACAGAAAAAGAAAAAATCGGCATCATTGCTAGCAATGTGCTCAAGACCAAATCGCGCCCAGAGAATATGGGCAATGGAGCAAACAGCCAGAAGATGAGGAGGGGCATCGAAGAAATAGCCAACTAAGGTGGACCCCCATAAACATCTTCCTTGGTCGAGAACCTCAAGTGGTGGAGATATGGTAGCTGTATCCCCAACTACCGCAAGAGGGGGGAAGAATTTCAAACCACAACAACCTCCCGAACCCGTCCTTTGGACAACTTTTTTTTAGTAAGTAAATTGCATTAAAAAGAAAAAATTACACAACCTATAATTTATCTCCAAGTGTTATTCCGACTTGGAGTTAAATCATAAACGCTAGGCCATACCCCAAACACCTAATAAATAACGAAGAAAATAAGTCCTGTAGAAGGACAACATTCATCAAAAGAAAGCACTCACACTCTTAACAATCAGCAAATCAGCATTACACTTAAGCTAAGAGCATGCTACAGCCCAAAGGGGCAGCAGAGGACCATAAAAAAATTGTATGCTTCAGCATGGAATGCCTGCATGCTTCAACCTACAAGTATCCAGCAGCAACTCCCTCGGGAAGCTACTGAAGATGACAGCACAAAACCATAGTAGGTGTATCCACCTAGTGCAATCTGCAAACCTCAGGAGACCAAGGCATCATCTCGGCAAATCATAGTATCTCGGCCAGACAGATATTCACCTTGCCGGCAGCATTAGGTACAGCAGGCAACAGCATCATACTTCAGCAACACAACTCCACAGGACTAATAGCATGCTACATGCCTTGGGCAGCAGAGATCCCTGCTTTAGCATGAGAATGCCTGCATGCTTTAATAGATTCAGCAGCAGCATCCAGTAGCAGGTCATCAGTTACCTTCAGGCATTCAGCTGCATTCAGCAATCCACAAATCAAATGCAGCATCCACTACAACATCTCAATCATTTGGCAACCTCCTCAGCCATTTGGCATCTCGGTGCTACACCGACTGCACAAACAAGACCCATCTCAGACAAACACCATCTCGGCCATAAGGGATCCTGGAATCATTCCATCGCATCTCGGACAGTGTAAACCAGAACACCCAAGCCATGTCACATACACACGACGAGCTGCAGGCAGCACCATAATCAATAGCAAAACACTGTCCAAAGCAATACCCACATCTGTTGCAACATCATCTCACAAGTAGCAGGGCAGTAGTATCCAATGGCATCACAAGTGCAAGCCTCATACTCCAGCAAACTGCAACCAGCAAATTCCAAAACCCAGACAACACACCACCGTGACCATAAAGGACCATGGTCAAAACCATCACATACCATTGCAAACAGCTCGGTATGAGTCAACCACGGACAATTGCAGGGAATCAATGTCAGCAACAACTTTAGCACCGCAATCTCCAAGCAGAAGATAGGCACCATAGGACTGCTACTGAAGGAGTCAGTGCAAATCAGCAAACCCAAGGATTCAGCATACCAGCCCCCCAGCACTCTAGAGAACTACATTCCCTTGGGGCAATAAAAAAAAATGGCAGTGTGGCTTTGCAAACCAACATGTAGCAGGATGACAGCAACAAGGTGCTAGCAGTAGGCTACAACCATTCTGCACGAAAATTGCACTTAGACTCACACAAGGCCACTGGAGCATGTACCCCAACACTGCAATCAGCCTAATCCATCAGGTGCAGAATTCAACACACCATCCAACTAAATTTAAAGCTATGTTGTAGCATAACTACCCACTGTTGAAAGAAAAAAATAGTAGCACTTGTCAGTTGCAAGCCTGACAGTGCTCCACGCATTGGCTCCACCCCAGGTAATACACCATAGATTAACAAGGCTGAGAACTCCTTGATGTCAACACATAACTGCTGAAAATTTGTACCAGCAGGGATTTATACCGTAATGCACAGCTATTGAATAAACGGCACCACAACAGGACAGCAAAGAGGGTTCAAACCATTAGCTGGAGGACAACAAAACACAAGCTCATTTGGATTGAGTAGAAAAATCCAATCTTCGCCACAGTACCAAAACATCAGATGTTCTGCCACTACTCCATCAACTCCAATAAGTGATTCAAAGGGGTGAGAATCCAAGCCCTTTGGATTCCTGAGAGATGGTCTCCGTCGGTCGCAGGCCTTTGATTTCTTCCATGGTATCGCTTGCTGTCCACAGGATGGCTCTGGAGGACAGGAGACATCAGAAGCATCGAGAAAGGCATGGGCTTCATGCTCCGATTTAGCAGGAGCCACATCTGCATGACATGCTATTTGGGTGCTACAGGCTATAGTCCCCAGTGTTAGAGCCTGGCTACATTTGTCCTTAAAATCCATCAATTGCCTACGTAAAGTCTCTACTTTAGATGTGATTTTTCCGGTAGTAGAAGGCGACTCCTCCATATCACAGCAAGATCTCCCCATAGCTTCGAAGCGGTCCGAATCCAGAATAGCTTCGATGAGCAGCGGGGTGACTTCCTCTGGTATATTTGAGTTCATACCACTTTTCAGAATATCTGCAAAAGATACATTTATGTTGGAGGAGGAAAGGGGCCTACCCTCTCTTAATGTTTCATGATTAAGAAGGCTACCCTGAGGCAAAGTGGCCATTGGACTCAGCTCTGCTATAGTGGCTTATAAGGACTGGTAATCATCACAACCCACACAGGGGCAGTTAATACTTACAGGACTAGGAGCCAGGTTAGGGGCAGCAACAGACGATGACATGAGGGGCGCATTTTTAGGTTTCCTCCCATTACGTACATTCTTCAATAGGGGAACTGATGATACTGGAGGCTGTGCCTCACTATCAGCAGTAGCAACAGGCCCCAGGGATTCAGCATCCACTTGATGGGGGGCGTAGGGATTGTTAGGACAACTCAAACCGATTTCATCATCCAGTTGGCCATATAGAGCAAGTTACGTAGCAACACAAAGCTCCTTAACAGCGGATTTCTTGGATTTACATTTAGGTTCATATGGCTTAACATATGGCAGCAACCACATCGAGTCGGCTTCCAACTATACTCTACATTCACCACAGTTTAGTATGTAGAAACTGAGGATGACAGAGCAATACATGTGGGTAGAGGGTCACCCACTCCTACTTCAACACAAATCTTAGCAATAGATACATTTTCCATACGGGCAGTCCGTGGTTCAAGCTGCAGTGGTTTCCCTACGGCACTTGCGATCCAGCTAAGGCCAGAATGGGTCCAGAATTCAATCGGTATGTTGGATAATTTGATCCAAATAGGGAAGCATTTTTTCTCCTCCTTCGTCAATAGCATACCGGGATACCAACGTTTTAGGAAGATGGCTTTTCCAAATATAAACCATGGTTCGGCAATTAGACATTTCTCCATCAGCTCAAAGAAAGAGAACCGAAAAAAGAAGAAGCCTGCTTCATTTCCAGCAATGTGCACGATTCCAAATCGTGCCCATATCTTCTTGGCTATTGCTTTGACAGCCAGGAAGTGGGGGGGTATCAAGGAAATGGCCAACCAAAGTGAAACCCTATAGGAGGCTTCCTTGGTTTATAACCTCTGAAGGAGGAAAGATGGAGGCAGTATCTCCATCGATTACCTGAGGGGGGAAGAATTTTAGCTCTTCACTAACCCCATTCCTTTCCTTCTGGACGACATCAGCCCAGGAAAGGTGGGCTTGATTTCAGTAACTTGGGGGTTGTGACGGGGATTGGCGCAAGACATCACCTAAAGAATTGCCCACACCATCTTCAGGACCATTAATAGCCGACGGGGCTGGGATTGGCAGCACTTGTCCAGAGAGCAAATGCGTAGAGGCAGAGACGACAGTAGGGGATGAATGGACTTTCACTGGCTGAGGGCCAGGGTGAGAACGCTCAAAATCCACTCCTTTGTCTGGGACAAGGGAATTTGCAATCTGTGCCACCAGGGGGGATTGCGGAGATCCAGTGACTCCAGCCTCGCCAGGGAGGATGCAGCTAGGGCAGAGGATTGTGGAGTCTCATCCCTCGTCAACAAGGGATTAGAGGGCTCGGCAAAGGATTTTGCATCAACTACCTTCAAAGAAGAAGGCGAAGAGGGTAAAAGGGGAGGAGGTGGAGGACCTGGTGGAGCTCCCAGGAGGCCGGCCATGGCCAGCGCAGGCAGAGACACATGCCAACCTCAACCCGAGTGACAACCATCGTTGAATCTGCCTGCTTCCATCCTTTAGAAAACATCAGCCTAGGAAGGGGGTTTTGAGTCTGACATATAGAAGATGAAGAATCGGAAGATCGGGGAGGGGAAGATGGAAGGTCAATACCTGAAGGATTACCTGGATCATGAGCATCAGTATCAGCCAGAGCAGTAGACTCCAGAGGGGAAGAAAGAGCCAAGTTGGAGTTAGCCTTCAAGGAAGCAACTCTGTGCAAAAGAGGTGGTGGACCTAGCTGGGGAGGACCCGTGGTAGTCCCCAAGAGGCCGGCCATGGCCGGCCTCTTCGAAGGTGCAAGAAAACTTTGGTTCGAAATTGAATCATAGCTGAGACCTAGAGAGAGACGAGAGCTTCTCTCTCTAGAGCAATACCTCGGCCATTAATCTCAGACTCAAGGGCCTTGAGCATAAAAAAGTCCTAGGACAGTTAAGCTGCATCCTCTGCCTTCAATGAACTTAGTCCTTCTGCACTACTCTTTAGCATCTCGAACGAAACCAAAATAAGGCAGCAGATAAAGACCTCGGACTTCTCTGCAGCTCCTCGGCCGTTCACACCTCAGCCAAAAGCTGATATCTCATTCGATTGCATCTCGGCTCTTTATCGACTTTTCAAACCAAAAACAAAAATCTCTGACATTTGCATCTCGGTACCTTTATATAGAAGCTCCGCACTTTTCATCTCGGTCTTCTACATTTCAGATGACCCCGATTCCATTGACAGGCATTTTTTTGTAAGTAATTAAATTTTATAAATAAAAAGAAAGAAAATAGATCAATGTTCTTTCACCAAGCGTTTCGCCAATTTGGAGTAAGAACAAAGAAGCTAAGGCATTCCCTAAGCACTGTGAAACAAGTCTCGAGACCAAAAGAAACAAGAAAGATGAAAAGATGAAGAAGGTCCAAACCACCAAATCGGTAACATGTGAGGAGAGGTCACAAGCCACAACCCTAACCGTCATCCCAGGCAATCTGGTACTCTAGGATTCTGGGATCTTGTGTGAGGAGCAAGGATAACCAGGGAGGTATCCACGCTGGAAACCAGCTTGGACGTATTTGCAACACCTCGGCCATTAGCATGTCGGTCAAAAGGCTAACTCCAAATACATCCAACCAAACAACAGCAAGAACTCAGACATGGCTACCACCTCGGCCATAGAGTACCTTGATCAAAAGCAGCTCGTCCCAAAGCATACACCACAGAAACAATGCAGCAAACAGAATCATGAGCAAAACTGTCACCTCGGTCCCAGGAAGCAAGCATAGATCCGCACTCTACTCGATCCCGCAATCTTGTTCTATAGACATAAGCAACACAGCTGCTAACTTCATCAACGCACTACACTGGAGAGGTACATATGCTGTATGCCTATGGAAGGAAGGTCTTTGACCTATATGTGCTGTATGACTCCATCCTACAGGAGAGGTACATGTTGCGAGTAGTGAGGAGTCCTCAGACTTGTAGTATCATCGGCTAAGCCACATGAGCGAGAAGGGATTGAATAGTCTAGCTGGGAAGGACCTTCTCCGAGGCATAAAGGATGTTAAGCTGAAGACCTGTCCTCATTGCCTAATTAGGAAGCAACAACGAGTCTCGTTTCATGAAGACTCGTCCACTAGGAAGGCCGAATTGCTCGTGTTGGTTCACACTAATGTATGTGGCCCGTTTAAGGAGAAATCGCTTAGAGGACCACTATACTTTAACACGTTTATTGACGATTGTTCAGGAAAGCTGCGGGTGTATCTGTTGAAAGTGAAGGATAAAGCCTTTGGTGTTTTTGAACACTTTCATACCTTAGTGGAGAGGTAGACAGGGAAGAAGTTGAAGTGCATTCAAAGTGATAATGGTGGTGAGTACATCAGACCTTCTGATACGTACTATCGCTCTTATGGTATTCGACATCAAAGGACCCCATCAAAAATACCGTAGTTGAATGGAGTGGCCGAGTAGATAAACAGAAAATTAATGGAGGGAAATCGCTGTGTACTCTCGGAGGCAAAGCTCCCCGGATCGTTTTGGATGGAAGCTTTGAAGGCAGTGGCCTATATTATCAATCGACCTCCGAGCAGCCCGTTGAATAAAGAAATCCCAAAGAAGGTGTAATCCGGCAAGAAGGTGTCCTATGACTACCTGTGAGCATTTGGGTGTAAGGCTTTCATTCACATCTCAAAGGATGAAAGGACAAAGTTGGAGCCGAAGATGAGGGAATGCATCTTCCTCGGCTATGAGAAAGACAAGTTGGGACATTGACCCTATGACCCAGTTTGAAAAAAGCTCATCCAATCAAGGGATGTAATATTCATCGAGGACAAGATCAGAAATATTGGAAAGAATCTTGTGAGATCTCGACCCGAAAACGCGATGACTATAGAATAATTATGTGGATGAAAATCACGTTTGGATTTAATTATTGTGAAAATTTTGATACCGAAGCAAAAAAAAGCAAAACCGGCCAAATGACGGACCGGCGCTTGACGTGCGCTTGAGCGCTGAAGAAGGCATAATTTTGCACAAGGGGCCACTCGAAGGGTGCCCGAGGTAAGGCGGGGGCGGCGCTTGGGTACCAAAAAGGAGCTCAAGCGCCCATCGAGTACCGTTTTACTAAAGGGGAGCATTCGAGGAGCACTCGAGGCACACTCAAGAGACCCGACGGATATAAAAGTGGCACACACGATTTCTTCAGCATTTTGGCGACGATTCCAGTAAAAGGCAATGGGAGAGAAAGGGGAAAAGAGAAGGTGAGGGAAAACTCTTCCAATTCGCTCCGATCAGAATACGAATAACGGTAGATCGGGCTCAAGTAAGTATACTTCAGATATTATATATTGTTTTTATAGTGTTTTAATATCTCCATGTTATCGTTTATGCTCCAAAAACCTTGTTCTATAATATTGGACATAAATATTGCATGAATCTCATGACTTTTGGACTAGATTTCCTATTTATGTATGTATATTGTAATTGATAACTCCGATTTCATGATTCGACTCACATTCTGCCTCCATTTCATGTCTGGACAGCATAGTGCAAACCCTAGCTCAAAAATTGGGGGTTTTTGGTTTAAATGCATGATTTTGTATATGTATTTGGAATTATAGCATTGATTTCATGAATAAACCTATGTTTGGTGTTTGATTTAAGCCCGAAAGTTTTCTATGAAACCCTAGAACAAAAATTTGAAAAATCATGTTAAAAACTTGGAATTTTGATGATTTAAATGTAACTTGTCGTCCTGTAACATTTATCGAATGATTTGTATTTCAAAACTCTGCTTGGAACTGTATTATCGAACTATGGAAACCTTAGAGAAGCTGTATTATCGAACTATGGAAACCTTTGAAATTATCTGAAAGAGTGACTAAATGAAACTTGGACTTGGCCTTAAAATATGAGGATTTCAATTATGGAATTTCGAACAAATGCATTGGATTAAGCTAATCAGTAAGGAAGTCGGACCTAGAACTGTCATATAGTTAGATAAGGTTCTTCGGCATGCCTTAGAATGTTATGGTTACGGTAATCGATGATACTATCGAACCATTAAACTATCGAACTATCAAATTATCAGCCTTTGATTGTGTGGATTGAACATAATCTATTCTCGATTATTAGTCCCTCGTCTAGTAGGGTATACTAGATGGGTCCCTAGAATATCAAACTAGAATTTCTAAAGAACAAATGAGATTTGATCTGCTTTATGGATTTCGATAAGTCTTCAAATATAATTATACTTTCCCCCTGTTTTCCGTAATCGCCTTTGTTCTTCTGATAATATCGTAGCTTTTTCTATTCTAACATTTTTTCAGTAAGTAATTTTTATAAATGAAAAGGAAAAAGTACAAATCAATGTTCTATCTTCAAATAATTTGCCGACTTGGATTTAGAACAAAGATACAGGGGCATCCCCTAAGAACCGTAAAACATAACATGAAATCATATAAAGATAAATTGAAAAGAGTTACATCTGCCAAAGCCCTCTATCAAGCAAGACAAAACAGCAGGTCCAAAACCAATCCGTAAAACCACAACTCGGTAGTGTGCCAGAGTATTTTTTTTTTTGGTAAGTAAATTTTGTAAATGAAAGTGGAAAAAGGATATAGAAATAATGATCTATCTCCAAGTGTTTTGCCGACTTGGATTTAGATCAAGGACGTTGGGGCATATCCTAAGCACTGTGAAGCACTTCACAAAACTAAAAAATAAAACAACAGAGTAAGCAGAATTATATCCGTAAAGGCCAAAAACCAGAATTATATCCGCAGTGTGCCAGAGTCGTCAGCCAAAATGAGATGCCTATGCATCTCGGGCATATGCATCGCCGTCATTTGCCGCTCAAATATTTACCACTCGGTCAAAAGCAAAACTCTCCAAACTGCCGTAAGGCTGTAGTCATGTGCTCACCTCGTCACATTCACACCTCATCTCAGCCATACTTACCTCGGTCTGAACAAGAAACAACTCGGATCTTTCAACCAAAGCAGATATATATTTTTATATAAGAAAATTTTAAAATTGAAAAAATAAAAATACAGAAACTAGTGTTCTATCTCCAAGCGTATTGCCGACTTGGGTGTAGAACACAACACAGGGGCAAACCCCAAGCACCATGAAAACAGATCATGCAAATCAAAAGACAGGGAACAAAATGCGGGACGCCTAATGCCGTCAACTAAACCGAGAGCGCTCTATCAGCAGTAGTAACCAAACCTCAGATGAAACACCTCGGCAATATGATTAATAGCATGGAAGTGCAACGGGTTGCCTAAGAAGTAACCCACTAGGGTGTCCCCCCATATAGTCTCCCCTTGTTCAATGACTTCAGTGGGAGGGGTTAGTCCCACTATATCTCCTCCCCCATGCTATGGAGGAAAGGATTGTAAAGGAGACTTACCACCGAGGGTTGTTTTTCGAACTGCTGTTGGCCAAGAAACTAGAGAGGTTCTGTGCATTGACCCCAGCGGAGACTTTGGATCAATCGAATCCATTACACCTTGGGCTGCAGATTCAGCATTCCCTACAGATTGTGGGTCCCCTCCAATTTGGGGGGCACATGGTTGATTAATCAAATTGCATGCATTCGACGAAGAGGTCCACTCGGAGGACACCTTTGGATGGGAAGGATGACATCCAGGAGTGACTGACAACTTTACAGCCCTTGCAGCTACATGGACGCCTGATTGAGACATTCCAGAAGGAACTCGCGCAGCAGGAAGAGGAAACTGATTCTTCTAAGACAGAGGCCCATTCCTAGCAATGATAACGCCAAAGGAATAAGGGGAACGCTC
The DNA here is from genome assembly GCA_025585075.1 of Nepenthes mirabilis. Taxonomy (NCBI): domain Eukaryota; kingdom Viridiplantae; phylum Streptophyta; class Magnoliopsida; order Caryophyllales; family Nepenthaceae; genus Nepenthes; species Nepenthes mirabilis. The sequence continues at coordinate 6,822 of JAODPA010042703.1, read as the reverse complement.
CTGCTACTGTGATAGGTCACCACCGTTCAGTTCAAGCGGTTTTGAACACCGCAAGAATGAGGCATCTGGAGGAGGAATTTGAGTGGTAGACACCCTCGACAACGGAGGAAATGGGTCAGCAGAAGGAGTTGAAGAAGGAGAGGGGAGCGAGACAGAGGGAATTGTCTAGGTGGAAGAGGAGCAGGGAGATAGTAATGGCAAGAGGGAGGCAATGGTTGTGATTGGAGGACCAAGGATCGGGGACGAAAAGGAAGGTGAGGAAAGAACCAGTTTGGCCAATGCCATAGGAACGTCGGCCATACCGGCACTGAAGAACTAGCCGAAGCTGGACCCTAAGACTGATTTCTCAAATTTGAAATTTAAAAATCTAGAGAGAAGGCAGAGCTTCTCTCTCTAAAGCTTTGTACCTATGCTTACTGATGAAATAGAAAATATGCTTCTGCAAGTTTACATAGTTGCTTCAGCCATATGTTTTCTAGATTCTATACAAGTCCTAAGTGGCATCTCTTATATGTTTCTGATTTAGTGAATAGGATTATATTTGAGCCATGAATAGAAATGGCAGATTGGTGGTCCTGTGTATGCGTATTGTCGGTTAAAATATAGTGTTCGAATAGTGGTGTGCTTGTACAGGTTATAATATATAGGTTGTATATTTGAGTTTTCATCTAGTTTTAGATGGAACTCTGCCAAAATTTCTACAGAATTACTGATCTAAATTTATGAATTCTGTTATATATCTGTCTGACGAAGGGTTCTATGGGAATTAGGATCCATTCCGTCACAGGTCTCTTCTAACAATGATAGTCGTCGTGCTGCTAATACAAGCTTTGAGTCTATCTAACCAGCGTCAGTCCATCAAATGGTCGACAACATGATATTGCTGAGGAGGATGGGAACCGGGAGGCTCCGACCCCTAATGAGTATGACACTACTCCTCATAATGTTGTTGAGCAGGCCAAGACCTTCCCACTCTGACAATCCTCGAGGGATCGCAGGCCCTCTGTTCAATTATCAGCGTACGAGTATGTGTTGCTTATTGATGGAGGTGAGCTACAGAGCTTCAACAAAGCTATGGAGGATGAGCATAAAACAGAGTGGATGGAAGTTATGTAAGATGAGATGAGTTCACTTTATGAGAATCACACCATCGAGCTAACCGAGTTGCCAAAGGGGAAACAAGCGCTGAAGAACAAGTGGGTCTTTCGCCTAAAGACTAATGAGAACAATCTACAACTGAGGTATAAGGCAAGGCTAGTGGTGAAAGGCTTTAACCAATGGAAAGGTATCGACTTTAAAGTGATCTTTGCCCCAGTTATGAAGATATTTTCAATTCGGGTTCTGTTGAGTTGGTCGTTGTTCTTGACTGGAAGGTGGAACAATTGGATGTTCGGACAGTATTTTTCCATGGTGACCTTGAAGAAGAAATTTATATGAAATAATTGGAGGAATTCCAAATTGAGAGGAATGAACAATTTATGTCCCATCTGAGGAAAAGTCTATACGGCTTGAAGCAAGCTCTGAGATAATGGTATAAGAAGTTCAAGTCTGTCATGATTAGTTAAGGATATCTAAAGACTATTTTGGATCATTACGTCTTTGTGTAAAGGTTTTTCGAAGATGACTTCATTATTCTTCTACCATATATGGACGACATGCTGATTGTCGATCGAAACACATCCCGAATTAAGGAGTATAAGTAACAGCATAGGAAATCCTTTACTATGAAAGATTTGGGGCTAGCAAAGCAAATTCTGGGTAATAGGATACTTCACGACTGTAAGGCAAGGAAATTATGGCTATCCCAGGAGAGCTAGATTAAGAAGGTGCTTTAGCATTTCCATATGGAAAAGACTAAGCTGGTGAGCACCCGTTGGCCAACCACTTTAGACTGAACAGCCAACAATGTCCTTCCTCGGATGATAAAAAGGCAAGTATAAGAGACGTACCCTACTCTTTAGCCATGGGTAGCCCGATGTATCCTATGGTGTGTACGAGACGGGACATAACTCATGCCATCAGCACAATCAGCCATTTTCTTTTGAACCCACCCCGAAAGCGAGTGTTGGTCCGCAGTGAGTGGATACTAAAATATCTTAGAGGAACCTCTAAACTGTGATTGTATTTCGGAGACAAAAGGCCACACTTGGTCAAATACATTGATGCCGACATGGAAGGCGATATTGACTACTAGAAGTCCACCACGGGATACATAGTCAAGTTTACAGGAGTAATCTCTTGGCAATTGAAATTGTAGAAGTGCGTTACTCTCTTGACCACTAAGGCAAAATTTATTACTGTGACAGAGGTGAGCAAGGAATGCTACGGATGAAGAAGTTTGTTCGGAAACTTGGCTTTAAGCAAGAGAGGTATATGCTACTTTGTGATAATCAAAGTGCAATTCGCCCGGTATGCAGCCAACGTTGGGATGGCAGTTGCCCACTTTGCAACACTATGCAGCAAAATGTAGAGGATCATTGTGGTTGTCGGTTTCATGTCACGCTGACGTGGCCCATTTGCCCGGTATGGATGATCTCTGTGTTCGGTATAATGTTCGACTGGCCGGTATAGAGTTTTGTCTATTTGGTGGGCCTTTCGTGCTTTGTTTTTGCCGGAATGCTCCTTTGCCGATTCGCTAAAATGCAAGTTTACATTCTGCCCGGATTGAATATTTGCCGGTTTGCAACTTATTGATGTATATGCCGGAATGACACATTGTTGTTTTGCCCAGTTTGCAACTACGCAGCAAATGTCAGTTTGTTAATGCTGTGTTGAGGCCCAACCCGTTATACCGTAGGCTCGTGGCCGGTTTGGCTGATGGTTCTTTGCTAGTTTTTTTCCTTTGTATGTTTTCTTTTGTTATCATGGTATGTTTCATGGTGGTGCTTGAGGCCTCCCCAAGCATCTATGTTCTACCTCTAAGTTGACAAAATATTTGGAGTTAGAACATGATTCTTGTACTTTCATTTTATTAATTCCATTTTACTTACCAAAAAAAATCAAAGTGCAATCCACCTCTGTAAAGACTCCTTATTCCACCTTAGATCAAAGCATATTAATGTTCGATATCATTGGATACAAGATGTCATTGACTCGGAGTTATTGGTACTCGACAAGGTCAGAACTGAGGAACATAGGTCATATATGATAACAAAGGTGCTGCTAAGGGGGAAGCTTCAAGTTTGTCATAGTATTGTCAAAATGATGGATATAGTCCCCACACGGTCATAAGAAAAAATTTGTTTGGATATGAGTCACTTCCTGTGGACTTATATCCGGTTAACAGGCTGAATCGAAGGTTTGGCCGAACTCATATGGGTACAATATTGAGACAGAGTATTGTGGTGTTCACGTGGATGACAAGCGGTTGATGGGAAACCAAGTGCCGGGTCAAAGGGTGTCCAATCAAACTATCGATCTGAAGGGAGGCCAGCTAGACTGGAGAACTTGATGAGCAGCCCGATTAACGAGTCGAAGGCCGACCAACCAAACAACCTAGTTCAAGCAGCAACCGAACTAACCAAACCAAAAGACAACTAGTCAATGCCGAGTCCGAAGGCCGACTTGTCAAATTGGCAAGATGAATATGACCGACCAGACTGCCTAGTCCGAGAGGTGATCGGAGTGTTGAAATCCGAAAAGAGACCGGACTACTTTAAGGATGACCGATTGTTGGGTATCTTTAGGGTTTATAAAAAGTGCACGAAAACTCCCTTTAGGGTTTATAAAAGGGGAGTGCGTCTGAGAAAGATTTTAGACTTTCACCAATCAACTTATAAAATTAAGAGACTAGTGAGCACCGCTAGTAAGAGAAAGTAAAGAGAAAAGAGAGAAGGATGTTTTTTCTTTTCACTGGAGACTTTTTCTACACTCACTGCTGCTTGGGTCCTTTAGATACAAGAATTCAGGTCCTTGCATTGGGTTTGCGTAACCCTTTTACATGGTGAAGATTCATGAATACATAATCCCGTGATTTTTTCTTTTATTTAGAAGAGGATTTTTTATGTAAAATAGCTTGTGTCTTGATTTTTGTTTTGTGATTCTCATGGAGTACTATGTTTCGTCGTTATTGCCATTTATCCTTCCTTATCGATTCACCTAAGTTGGCGGCAATTTTACCCTACACTTTTTGGGCAGGAAACTAATGTTTGCTGCCATAAGTTTCACTGCAAAAAAGCTATGGGAAAACTTTGGTCTGATCCAAGTGCTGTTGGATTCCAAGGGCTTTTTCTTCTCAACAAGAGGATGGTTTGTGAAGGAGGGCCTTCGTCGTTTGCTGGCATGCCCATCTTCTTGAAGGTTTGGGCAGTGGCTATGGTTCTCATGAGGGGGAAACTTTGTAGGGTCCCTATTTGGGTCAATTTTTACAATTGGCTATTATTCCACATGATGAGACATATGAATTATTGATTTATTAAATTGATTAAATAAATACAATCCTATTAGTTTTTTTATAATGAAGAGAAATTTTCTAAAAGATATGCCCATTCAAGACGTATCTTTTGATAGAATAGAAATATTATTTTTCAATAGATATGTCTTTTAGTGAATAGATATGTTTTTTTAAGATATACCCATCGAGTGAACAAATATCACATCTCAATGATTATGTGTAAGGTACAGATTTCTAAAATATGGTTAAATTGAATGGTGAGGTTCTAGATTCCAAAATATAGTAATTGGGAGATAACTAAGTTAAAATAAGTGAAACAACGTCAAAGCACAAGGGAGGAATCGAATTGAAAAGCCCAAAGATCCGGAATTGGCAAAATCGAGAATTGAAATTGTAAACCGTGAAATGTTAATCCATGAATAAGATTTCAAATTTTAAATTATTATAATTTTAACTTATTAAACTAATATAATCAAAATTAGAGTCCAATTATAGGAAATATTAGGTTAAAAGGGTTGAAACGAGTCCTAAACGACGAAAACGCGAAACTGGCTTGCTACAAGCTTGATGCAGGCCTAACCCGTACCCTCCGTGAGCTCGAGCTCTCGGCGAGCACTGATTCCAAGGTAGGCACACCTGCTGCATGCCGCAGACCGTGCTCGGGTGCGAGTCTACATACCAGTCCTGTGCGGCTTTCTTTTAAAATGCTGGGACGCGTTTTGGTAGAGGGAGGAGCAACATTAGGGTAGAGAGAGAGGGAGGGAGAGGAGAGAGAAATGACCAAACGAAGGCCCTCAGGACGAATTCCGGCTTTGAGCTAGTTGGAGAAATCGAAGAGCGAGTCGAGACAAGTGCATCCATACCCTTTTTTTCCATTTTTCTTGATTTTCGTTCAATCCCCTTCGGGTAATTTTGTCCTAATATCCGATCCATGCATGTATATGTGTTGCCCATAGCTAAAGTATGCATCAATATGTGTTTCATATCCAAATTTGTAGAAATTACCAATTATGTGGATTTTCATTTGCGAAACCCTAACCCCACATTCAGACGATTTCGGACTTCGAGTTTTGGGGCTTTTGCATGAATTAGAAGTAAAATATCATTACCTATATCCTAATATAATTTATTTATCGTTTGATGTCGGAATTTCCTTCCGATTGGCTCGGTTTGGTATCTCCAAACCCTAACCCACACCTAATTCGGGATTTCACACTTCCCCTATGTGTTGTGTTAAATTGACCCCAAAATATGAATCACCAGGTTCCATTTATGCATACATATTGGTCGGACGTCCGATCTCACAAGTTTTGACCCATTCACAGCGTCTGAATACTCTAAATGGCCACTGTAACTGTTCACATGAAAAACAATGAAAACTTTGCTTGCTTCCACCCCAATTAATTCTTATGAAATTTATGTCTAATTGTAAGTCCCGAAAATATGTGTTTATACACCGTTTGCAAGAAATGTATTCTGGAGAGCCCCAAAGTGATATTTGCCCATTAGTGGTAAGGAATTCCAACCTCTCCCATGAATTTTGATATTCATGCATATAAATTGAATCATCAAAAGACTTAAGTCCAAAGAAAGATAAGAATCATACAAGTAATTGGAGTAAAAACCACAATGTGTGATATGATTGAATTGATCTCTTGGACGAAGATAATATGAATGAATTGAAGTGGATCCTCCCTCAAGGAATATGTAATCATGAAACTAAGACCATGGACTTAAGTTCATTGAGTAGTAGTCTCTGGCTTGCCACTTTCATCACAATGGAAACCCAAGGATTACCTTGGCCGTATAACTTGGCTGCTTATGGGAGCGGGCAATATCCGTGGCACGGCCTAGGATACTACTGTAAAAGAACAAGGACTACCCTAGAACCCCAAAAAAATGGGGGGGTATCGTTATCAACTGTCTACAAGCATGATATGTAGATGACCCTCCGGTTGGGTCTAAGAATAAGCCCTCATGGCCTTAGATCATGTAAAGTATCATAATTCTTTTCTTATTCTCTCACATCGTTAGCTAGTACGACCTACTACCCCTGATCCACAACATAAGTAATTATTCATAATTGACATCCCAAAGAGAGAAAGAATAAAACGTGAGAAGTTAATTGCATTCCAAAAGTATAATTGATCATGACTTATGTTACGCATCCTTATCATGCTCATAAATCCCTCTTTTCCTTTATTTTGCCTATATATTGTTATTATCTTGATAACGTTGCACTTACTGAGCCGTTAGCTCACTATTGCTTCTCCTTGTTTCCAGTTTAGCATAGGTTTGATATACCCAACGGGATAGAATAGAGGCTAGAAGTGGACTAAGCTTGGATTTAAAAGACTATGTTGAAGATTTAGAATTTGTAGTTTAATTTATGTCTGAAAAAATTGTATATATATATATATATTTCTTTT